>JASPKZ010002056.1:0-87787 GCA_030220185.1 Diploptera punctata
AGGAAGATATATATATATATATATACATATATCAATGTCCACCGCTGTCTCGAGATAGCGTGCTGCCTTGTCACGCAGCGGGCCCGGGTTCGATTCCCGGCCGGGACAGGCTCCTGGGTGAGTTTTTTTCGGGGTTTATCCTCACCTGTAAGATAAATGTCAGGAAGCTTAGGGCCCAACGGTCCCCGAAAACCACCCGGCCATCATCATCATCCTTATCATTATCATCGCCATCCTTCATTGGTGTGGAAAGCAACGGGAAGCTACCACACCTATAATTCCATAGTAAAGCTACAAGGCATAGCATGAAAATGCTATGATTGCAGAGAAAGACCTGCCCTCGGGCAGAATTACTATGGATGGATAAATATAGGAACCTATGAAGACAATGATGATGTGATGATGATTATAATGATGTTATATATGTAGTGATCAAGGAACAGATTTAGCTGAGATATATAAGATTTAGATCAGTCTGAAACCTCAACAGATACAGCGGATGAAATACGATTACAGCAGTCATTATCGTCAGTAACAGACGTTCAAATCAATCAGTGAAAATACCCTCATTACAGAAAAAATGGATCCAAAAAACAACAAATTGTGCAATAAATGCCATATGAATGTAGATAACACCAATGAAGAGACTTCTCGGCAAATAAACAATAATGCATCAATGGACATACACCCTGATTCCATTTTCATGATGACGAGGACATGATAATGATATAAAGAATGTTCAACGATTTTTGAAACTGCCACTATTATGAAGGTAAGCTTGTAGATTGGCTTCTTTATGAAGTACACACTTCAATAAAGTGAATGTAAAGTGATCACACTAGGCTTGGGATTGTAGGAGGTTAAAGCTCCCACTTTTTTGTAGACAATAGGCCCTTTGATGTCAGCCGGATTGTCAACCCTGCGTGATGTCCGCCATACACCCAGTATAAGCGTTTTGTACTCATTTCTGTTAGAGGCTGAATTTACTCCAGACCCATGGTGTCACCCGAAGATTGGGTCGGTTTAAAAATCCTGATCCCACCGCGATTCGAACCTTCGACCTTCCGGTTTGTAGCTAAGTGCCTTAAACAACTACACAACGGCGTAAAAATGTTAAATAATCTAGCGTATCGTGCTCCACTTTAATTGTTTTGCGTATTGCAATGGTCGAAGTATGGTCTATATTTTCTCGCTCGCTATATTAACGACAACTTTCTATCCTATCTCTGCCTTTTAGACTAATATAATTACCTCAATATAAGACATTTTAAAATATTTCTTGTGACACTCCAGATTAACTAATTTGATTAGAATTTCAGAAACTTACTTACATTTCCCCTCCAAGATATATTTAATTTACAAATATTGAAAATTGTAATGTCAATTCTATCATATAACAGCATTAAGCTTAAAGAATTCAGACTACAAAATTCCTGGAGACGGCCAGCCTCATGGGCTAGTGGTCAGAGCTTCTGACAACAGTTTATAGGGTATCGGGTTCGATTCCCAGTCAGACCATAAGATTTTTAAGGGAATTATTCTTGTGCTCGGCCATGGTCTGAATTTAGGTTAAATTTGGGTTTTAGGACTCCTCCTGGCGCGTCATTATCATTCATCACCTATCATATCATCTAACGTAACTCCGCCTTCCAGGCCCCAACTTAAGAACGGTTTAGAATTCCGCCATGCCAGGAGAGAATACCAGAAATGTCGTAAAGACAACATTGTTAAAAAATATCCTGGAGACTCTAATTCATTGCTTCTTAGAACTAAATAGCCAACAAATTATTCTCATTAATATTCGCACCTGATTTCATTTAATTACTTGAGACTTTAGTGCGCTATATATCAACTCATATATAATTATGTTTAGATTTATTCAGTAATAACTGGGCACATCCAATCATCCATAATATTCGATTTCTTCACACGTCATCCATAACTGTATTCATAATAATTAAAATTAAGTTACTAATCGAGTTGTTTATTAGCTTTTAATATATGGCAATAATAATAATAATAATAATAATAATAATAATAATAATAATAATAATAATAATAATAATAATAATAATAATAATAATAATAATAATACTTACAGATATTATATTGACTTCGGCTTTCACTTACAGATATGTTGCCATAACAACAAGAATATGCTATTCAACTTTTAATCTAAAACATTATAAATCCTATTGTTTCTCAACCTGTGTATTTCAAGGGGTTTACCAAATCTTTTCCGTAATGGCGGGTTTCGAGATTAGGTCTATTATTATTTACTTCATTTCTGCAAGCATTGTGATATCATCATCATCATCATGAACAAATTCGTTTTAGGCCATGTGGCCTGTACGATAAACCTAGCGAAGATGGTCTTGATCTTTCCACCGATGTTTTGGTCTTCCTTGGTCCCTATGTCCCGTTGGAATTGTAATATTAATATAATAATAATAATAATAATAATAATAATAATAATAATAATAATAATAATAAACCTATAATGCCCCTTGTTGCGTATACCATCGGGAATTTATCACATTATTTTCACAATAAATTAATATTACCGCGAATGCCTGATTTACAGTTATTAACAACGTTAGGATTGCATTTGATTTCGCTACAACTAGGCCTACACGTTGTGTAACTTTTAAGCCGTATCTAGAGTAACTTCAATTTTTAACCGCTAAGGGTTAATTCAAGGTTATTAAACCTTTTTTTTTTAATTAAATTTTGTGCATGTCCAGTATATGTATATTTAAAAGTCACTGGTTCACCCAACTCAGATTTTTGTAGAAAGGGATCGCGAGTCGAAAAAGGTTGGGAACTACTGATTTAACCCAATTCATATAAATGCCCACAAAATATATTACATTTAATTTATATATAAAACACAATGGTTTGGTCATGTGAAGAAGGTGATTGGAGATAGATTGCCAGTTAGGAGTTTGGTTGGGTTCCAAATGTGAAGAAAAGAAGAGAGAGAGATACCAAAGAAAAAATGGGTAGACTGATTTATGAATTTGATGAAGGACAGGGAACTGTAGGATGGTGACTGGAAGGATAGAGATGAATGGAGGAATGTAATAAAAAATTAATATATAAAAACAGGAAGATTTTGTATGCATTTCAAATCTGTTGAATAAATGAATTAAAATAGCCCAATTCGTATAAATGTGATCGCGCAAAAAGATTATGCACAATACAAATGTGGTAACTGCATTAGAGGAACTGGAAATTGGAACGGAATGAAAAGATGTAATCTCATTGTTTCAAGCTTTTCCTTGATTCCGTAAATATCAGGATCGATACCCGCTCGCATCGCAATATAGGTCAACTGTATTACTATTTCATTTATCCTTCATTCATTATTTCGTTTAATATTGATTTAAAACATATTCTATTTAATCTATCCTTTTTCAATTTTTCTTCTCCATGACACAATAGGCCTAGATGGCCTACGAGTTGGCTGCTGATTTCACATCCACATGTGTTAATCACAGAGATAGACGATCATCCAACCAGTGTACGGGTGACATGTATCAGCATGTCCCTAGCCGTTATAGTTGGTTTTCTCAACCTGGAACCACTATTTATTGTAGTTACCCAAATATGCGGGTGGGTACCAATCCCGTACTGGCCGAATTTCCATGAGAAAATTTATTCCCCTATGGAGACTTGTACCAGCGCAAGTTCCGCAGCTCTGAGCCAAGGCATCTTGCCTTAACCACTCGGCTACGAGGCGGGACTCTTTTTCAATATAGACGTTGCTACGTCTAAATAAATTAAATATTAAAGGTTGATTAAACTGTATGGTATACGCTGAGACGAACCAAACATGGCGGTTGTTAGTCAGTTTTTAATTTCGGATTTCAGGTAAACCTCCAATTTTAATTGTCGGATTTCGCTCATTTTTGGATAATACCTACCTTGGTTATCTTAATATCATATACTGAATTTCGTTGTGAAACACCGAGAATTTTGACAGCTGGAACGATTTTTATATTTTGACTTCAGGTGAACTCCTACGCCTAATGGTTTTAGAGGGTCCAATTGTGAATCTAAACACTCCAGGGGCCCACTCAAACACACACAAAAATTTTCATAAAAATCGGTCCAGTCGTTTAGGAGTTCATTGACATACACACGTACAAAATAAAAATGTATATATAAAGATACGATTATTTTACCTACTTATTGTTGGTTTTATTTAAATTATGGAATAATTTATTTCTTAGCGAAACTTGACAGCAAACAAATGAACATTATAACTTGGAATATTAATGACTCAGTGTAGGCCATGCAAGAACCAGGAGGCACGTTTTAGCAGACTTCGCAGTTAGAAGACGCCTTACTTTGTTTTTATTCCATCCCGAGTGAAACTCCACAAGTCCTCAGGGATCACGTAATGGTTTCAAGCGCTCTGGGGTGCAGTAGCGGAGTTAGGTGGACCCTAGGGTAGAGTTACCTCTCTCCACTTACACTTGACCACAACGTTTAGCGTGACCACAAAAAACACACAGCACGTGGAAAAAATTTCCCCCAGAGAATCATCTTTAAAATTGAAGTCTTGAAAAATATACCAGGCAAGTTTTTGTTGATGAAGCAAGTAAAGTCATTTCATGTCCAATTTTACTTTATTCATGAACATATATTCATTGTATCGTCCTTTATGAAACGCCATAATCTCTCGCCTAGTTACAGTATTCCATGGTGCGAGATCTTACCATTTCATAATTTTGTATTAATATGGAAATTTCTAAAATTAGCGACGATCACGAAATGCGAATATGTCCAATGTGCGGGAGCTTCGAAGACGAGATACATATATTAGGAAAATATAACGATTGAGAATATTGGTGGCGTCAGTTATTACCGGAAGGATTTCTAAATTCGAATCGTGAAAGATTGGCATGCTACGAGTTAATGGTAAATCCAGAAAATTGGATAAACATGGGTAAATTTCTGGACAAAACGCGGAAAATAAGAACAACACTCATTCAAAATGCAATATAATTAATTCTTAATAATTCTACATAACTTAATTAATGTATACTGTTATTGTATTATTATGTAATTGTAATATCATTGTGTTTTCTTTATGTAATTGTAATATTATAGTTTTCTTTTTGTTGTTTCTTTATACTATTGCCAAATATTACTTTATTGTAACGGACTGTCAACAGCACGTACGGCTTACTGTCCGTGCGACCCATATTGTAAATAACATTGTATATATCTTACTTGTAGTCTGATAAAGTCATATTACTACAACTAATTTTGTATTACGATTAGTCAGCCACGGTGGGCTAGTGGTTATGCTTGCCTCTGGTTCCGAGGGTCGCTGGTTCAGATTCGGCCGCGGTCGATGGATTTTTTAGGATGGAAAAATCCAACGAGCAAGTCCTCCGGGAGGGACTTTAAGTCTGAAGATTTTCAGGCTCGTAAAAACCCTTAAACCTGAACAAAAAGGCATCTAAGCAAAATTTACCGATCTCAAACATCATAGTAATACCTTAGTTGCCTACTATATGTCTCATTGGGTCGGTGTGTTGACTACATGCCACTCATGACATATTTGGGCATATAAGGTAATAAAATAAAATAAGTTAAAATGTACCTTCTTAGGTCAGAGCGGTCGTCCTCAACTTATAAAATATGTATACTTTTTTGTCTGAAGGCCTCTCAGAATATCCATTCCATCTTCAGCAGGCTACATTACTTGATGTGATGGTTGATGGTGCTGGTCCTAATGGAGTATTGTCGTGACACTACATTAGGACCAGCACCATCAACCACCACATCAAGTAATGTAGCGAAAAAAGACCTGCTGAAGATGGAATGGATATTCTGAAAGGCCTTCAGACAAAAAAGAATACGTATTTTATAAGTTGAAGACGACGGCTCTGACTTAAGAAGGTACATTTTAACTTATTTTATTTTTTATGATTATCCACCTCAACGGTTTTAACAATGAATTTTATTGGTATTAAATAAGATAATTAAATGAATTTGGATCGGCCGCGGTGGCCTAGTGGTTATGCTCCTTGCCTCTGGTCCCGAGGATCGCGGGTTCAAACCCGGCCGGGGTCGATGGATTTTTTAGGACGGAAAAATCCAAGGAGCAAGTCCTCCGGGAGGGACTTTAAGCCGTGGGTCCCGAGTCTGAAGATTTTCAGGCTCGTAAAAAATCCTTAAGCCTAAATGGAAAGGCCTCTAAGCAAAATTTCCGAATTTTCCCATCCTAGTACTACCTTAGTTTCCTAGATGTCAGTATGAGGCGGAACGCTGCCCCGGACTACTCAAAATGACATCTATACGAAAACAAGTGTAACTAAATTAGTATAGTTCAAATTCCTCCCTGTAGGGGGAGAGCGCCTAAATCTATGTGAAAAGAAAACATAGGTTTACAAAAAAACAAATGAATTCGGTCACTGGCTATGGCTCAACGATGGGCTACATCATTATAGATTGATTATGATTAAGCCTTCAGATTCGACATATTCTGTTCCTTTCTCAGTACTCACAGAATGTTTGTTTATATTTTATCGACTACCATATGTAAACATCTGTTTAACTTCTCCCTTAAAAAGTACTTTTATATATCCCACGCCTCTTGACACGACCTGTCGAGAGAGTCTAACAAAGGAACTCTCAACCATTGCATGCCGAAACGTACCTTGAAATGTCTTCTAGAGAACGTTGTGATGTACCAAGGTAGTGTAAAAAAATGATCTGCCACTTTTAACTGCAAGACACTAAAATCCAGCGCCAAAGCTCTGGCTTAAATTACAGGGAAATAAAAACTCCTGAATTGGTGAAATGGATAACCCTGACAACCTGCCCACATACCGCGAACCGCCACACTCCAAGCGTAACATCCTGCCCATACTCCCGCCACACTATATTCCGCCTTATTCATGCAGGGAGTACAACTGCTTCGCACAATGGGTTGCCATTGAAGAATTTGGGCTTCAATTTCTGTGCTTTGCAGTTATAAACGGCAGATAATTTTTTAACACAGTCTTATACATCACAATGCTTCTCCAGAGAAATTTCAAGGTAGGTTTCGACATGCAATTGTTGGCAGTTCCCTTGTGAATCACATGTATACTTTTTGAATAACACAAAGGCATGGATTTTATCTTCAAATGAGTGATACCAATACCGAACCGCCTCCAAGACGTCAATATTTAAGTCAACGCATACATATTACGTACCAGTAACCTTGCAGTCATGCTGAACAAGGATGAATGTTGTATGGGTTATAATGATGACCAGATGGGTTCGACATTTGTCTTATAGGTGAGGGAAAATCCCAAGAAACTTGTCCGATCGAGAATTTAATCCTACCCGCTTTGTCAGATTCACTGTATTAAGGGAAACATCAGAAGCATTGTGATGTACAAAGATGTGTCCAAAAAATCTTCCTTTTTAACTGCAAGGCGCAGAATTCGAAGCGAGAATCCACCAATGGTGACCCACTTTACGGATCCGATGGA
The DNA here is from genome assembly GCA_030220185.1 of Diploptera punctata. Taxonomy (NCBI): domain Eukaryota; kingdom Metazoa; phylum Arthropoda; class Insecta; order Blattodea; family Blaberidae; genus Diploptera; species Diploptera punctata. The sequence continues at coordinate 7,500 of JASPKZ010002056.1, forward strand.
CTCCCTGCTTGAATATGAGCAGAGTGAAGTGAAGTGGGCGTGGTGAAGACGACAGGTAATGAGGGTTATCCAATCTACCAATTCAGGATTTGTATTACTTCCCTACAGTTTAAATGAGAGATTTTGCGTTGGATTTTAATGCCGTACGGTTAAAAAGGGCAGATTTTTTAATATGACCTTGATACATCACAGTGCTTCTATGTGAGAAATTTCAAAGTAGATTTCGGCATGAAATGGTTAAATATTTAAAATAAAATAAAATTTGTAACTTCTGTGGCAGTCGTCCTCAACAAATTATATTTGTATAAAATATTCTCAATAATGCATAGATATAAAACAGAAAAATAAACATCTTAGAAGAAATATAAATCATGAAGCAAACAAGAAACCTGCTAAGAACCCCGTTAAACGAGAACACGCCCTACCAGATCTACTCACTATACAATATACAGGGCAAGTCAAAATGTTGTGCAGGTTTTCAGAAATTTATTATGTGAAATGTAATGAACATATAATATTGTGAGACATATTGTATGAAAGGTAAACTCTCAAAGTTTTTTTTTAAATATTCACAGATGTTCTATGTGAGCGCCTTTTGTTACACGACAGATGTCAAGCCGATATTCAATCTCCTGCCAAACTTTCTGTAGTAGTCCGCGGTCGATATCAGCAATGGCTGCTGTGATGCGGGCACGCAGTTCATGCAGTGTTGTTGGAAGTGGTGGTACGTAAACATGATCCTTTACAAGACCCCACATGAAGAAATCACACGGGGTTAGATCTGGTGAACGAGGTGGCCAATGAATGAGTTGTTGATCACCCTGACATGCACGGCCTATCCAGCGTTGTGGTAAAGCCGTATTCAAATGGTCTCGAACACTACCATGGTAATGTGGAGGGGCACCATCCAACTGCAGAATGAAATCTGGACTATCCGCTTCAAGCTGCGGAAGGAGCCATTGTTGTAGCATATCAAGGAAAACATGTCCGTTCACAGTACGTTCATGAAAGAAAAAGGGCCCATAAACCTTTGCATGGGAAATGGCACAAAAGACATTCACTTTCGGAGAATCGCGTTGATGTTCCCAGAGTTGCATGGGGGTTACCAGTTCCCCAAATCCTTACATTGTGTCTATTCACTTTTCCTGAAAGGTGGAAAGTCGCTTCATCACTGTAAACTACCCTCTCATGGAACTCATTCTCTTCCATTAATGCGAGAAAATCAACACAGAAGGACGACATCTAGGCCCTGCCACCACCCCTTGGGATACCTCGGTCGTCATGACCATACTCCCAAGTCCTAGTTCTAGTCCTCCCTAATCTAAATCTCGCGTCCACGTTCAAGGTCTCGGTCTATAAAACCAACACTCCAGGGAGAGAGTGTTGGAGTTTGCACTTCTGGGCAATGATGAGCTACATAGTACATCAGGTCACTCAATCCTGATGACCCCACAGTTGGTCCACGGGCTCCATGAGCCTAGCCGGGAGGACTGCTGTCGCAGATCCACCGACCATTCCCCTGTTCTGCCTCCAGGGACGTGTCCTGCAGCCGTTGTGAGGACCGGCTAGGGCTACAAGCCCAACAGTGTGAGACTTTTAGTACGTCCAGGTGCTCATCTCCTGGCGACCCCACAGTTGTCGACGGGCCCGTAGGCCAAGCCAGGAACCAGTACAGTAGCTCCCCGCTGGACTGGTCCGAGCCGAGCCCTGGTGTGCCCCCAGGGACGCCTTCTGCAGCTGTTGTGGTCCAGCACGGAGCTCGCAAGCTCCAACAGATGAGCAATTAGTACGACAAGGCGCTCAACTCTTGCCTACCCCACTAATGGTTCACGAGTCCCTTGGACTGAACCGGGAGGACTGTCTAGCAGATCCACCGATCTTTCCCCCAGTGCACCAGCTGGGGACGTGTTTGGTTGCTGAAGTGGGTCCAGCCTGAGCTTTTAGTACGTCAGGTCGCTCAACTCCTGACGACCTCACAGATTGTCCTTGGGTCACTCGGTTCCAGATTCAGCGCTAAGTCCTAGACCCTGGAGACCGCGCTTCCTCCTTTCCCGAGCTTATCGACCTGGTGGTAATTCCCAGCATTACGCCCGGTATTGTCCCATCCAGCCCGTTCGCAAGACTAGGCCTAGTCGTGTAGCTGCTGTGAGGCAGCCCACTGAGCAATGTAGGCATCCAGGGTGCTCATCTCCCATGGTGCCCCCACAGGTGGTCTCAGGTTCAATGAAGCAGGAGATAGGGCCACGAACCCCTAGTCTCCCACCACCCCACCAACGGTGGCACAGGCCCCCGCTGTGGGCCGGGGTCGTTCAGGCTTGGCAGCAGGCTCCTATAACCAATAAAAATTCTCCTGCTGACCCCACTCATGGTCCGCGAGTCCATCGGACTTGGAAGGGAGGACTGACTAGCAGATCCACCGACCTTTTCCCCACTACGCCACCGAGGGGACGCGTTTTGCTGCTGGAGTGGGCGCAGCACGAGCTAAATAGTACGTCAGGTCGCTCGAGTCCTGACGACCCCACAAATGGCCCGCGGGTCCGGTCCGGACCTAGCCGGGAGGAATGCAAGCAAACCACCGACCGTTCCCCTATCCGCCGCCCGGGGACGCGCCCTGTTGCTGTTGTGAGCACAGCTGGGGCCCGTCCCCTTTCGAGGGTTCGATGATAAATATACCTTCAACACAGAAGGACGCTCGCAAAGCATAATCGGCGGGTTTTAAGGCTTGAACCAGTTGCAAGTGGTAGGGTTTCATCTGTAAACGTTTCCGGAGAATCCGCCATACAGTTTTTTGTGGTAGTTGAAGTTCTGTCGCTCCCCGGTAGGTGGATTTCTGTGGACTCCGCACGAAGCATGTGCGAACGCGTTCGACTGTCTCTTCACTCGTCGACGGACGGCCAGTCGATTTTCGTTTACAGATACAGCCTGAATCCCTAAATTGTGTGTACCACTTACGAATGGATCTCCCATCCGGCGGGTCTTATCGTATCTGGTACGGAAATGTCGTTGAACACTAGTCACAGAGTTGTTTACATGGTAATCAAGCACACAGAAAGACTTCTGATCCCCAGTCAACGCCATTTTCCTTTACTGCTCTGCTGTTGACATCTTGCGGGTGAACGCGGAACTTTAGAAGTGGACAACTAAACTTTGAGAGTTTACCTTTCATACAATATGTCTCACGATATTATATGTTCATTACATTTCACATAATAAATTTCTGAAAACCTGCACAACATTTTGACTTGCCCTGTATTATCATCAACATCATCATCCGGTATCATGGCAGCTGCCGCCGTCTTCCGGAAACCAAACGCCATTCCTCTCTGTCCATCCATTAATCATCCTCCATTCCTCTGATATTCAAGTTTTCTTCGGTCTTCCTCCTTTCCATTGGGATCCATTCCATAACAATTTTAAGCAATCTTTGTTCTGGCATTCTTTTGACATGGCAATATATTAGTTAAACAAAATTAGAACCCAACAGCTTTGCAAATGGAACCGGTTCCGAAAGGCCTAGATGACTATTTTATATAAATATAATTTATTGAGGACGATTGCCACAACAGTTACAAACTGTAATGTTTTTAAATATTTAACAATAACATCAACGGAACAAAATGTTTCCTTAAAATATGCAATGATTCACAGTTCCCTTGTGAGATTATTATTCAAAATGCATGTATGTACTTGCACTGTGAATAAATGAAATTAAAATAAATAAAAATGAAATATTACGCTCTTTAACATGTGTATGGCATAAAATGCGTAAAACGGGCGTACATGTTATATTATATTTGTGCTCCTGCGCCTATTACTTGAAGCAGACACAATGTGCCCAAGGGCTGCTAACACATTACTGCACGCACTGAGAGTAATGAAACATTAACAAATAATAACTACATCCCCCTCCTCGAGCAACCCTTCGCACAGATTCTACAACTTCTTGAGCCGTGTTTCTGCTTCTCATTACAAATTCAACGCAATTTGTAGTAAGTTTTACCCACTACATCCCGCATCTTAAATAAGATTTTATTTTCTGCTATTTACGTACATAATCAATATATATAATTCTTCTGTACGTGTATTTGTCACTGTACTACTCCTAAACGACTGGATCTATTTTGATGAAATGTTTGTGTTTATCTGATTAGATTCCTCGATGGTTTAGAATCACAATTGCACCCTTTAAAACCATTAGGTGTAGGAGTTCACCTGTAGTGAAAATTTAAAAATCGCTCTAGCGGTCACATATTTTTTTATATATTTCATAGCGAAAGTCGGTATCATATTAAAATAAACCGAGGAAGGCATTGTCCAAAAATGAGCGAAATTCGATAATTAGAATTGAGGTTTACTTGAAACCCAAAATTAAAATCTGCCTAAACTGGACCGATTTTGATAAAAAATTGTTGTGTGTTTAAGTGGTTTAGATTCACAATTGGCTGCGATTGGTTTATAAGATTTTTTATGTCAAATGTGTAGCCGTCTACATTATCAACATATTCCGCGCGAAAATAATGTGACGTCATTATGCACGCTTCTTGAGCCACGATAGATGGCAGTGATAAGTTTTCTTGGGAACTTATTTAATAATAAGTAATTACGTCTTCATTAGTGAATTTTGTGGTAAAAAAGTAACATGTTTTATCGTCCGGCCATGACACGAGAATTGAACGTTCGAATGGGACGTCTATGTATATGTATATATGTGTATATGTATATGTATATATATATATATATATGGTATGATAAGAAAAATAAATGCCTGGACGGGATTGGAACCCGGATCTCTGAGTCTGTACCTCAGTGTGATATCCATTACACCACCAGGTGAATCCAATTCAAGCATTCATTTTTCTTATATATGTATTATGTATATATATGTGTGTATATATGTATATGTGTGCGTATATATATATACGTCCACCACTGTGGTCTCGAGGTAGCGTGCTGCCTTGTCACGCAGCGGGCCCGGGTTCGATCCTCGGTCGGGGCAGTTTTTCTGGGTGAGGTTTTTATCGGGGTTTTTCCTCACCTGTAAGACAAATGTCAGGAAAACTTTAAGGCCCAAACGGTCCCCGAAATTATATGGCCATCATCTCCTTATCATTATCATTCTTATCATTATCATCATCATCTTCACCGGTGTGGAAAGCAACGGGAAGCTACCACACCTACAATTCCCTAGTAAAGCTGCAAGCATAGCATGAAAATGCTAGGATTGCAGTGAAGGATCTGCCTTCGGGCAGAATTACTATGGATATAGGCCTATATATATATATATATATATATATATATATGTGTGTGTGTGTGTGTGTGTGTGTGTGTGTGTGTGTATTTGTTTCCTCAGTCATTATTGGCTAATGAAAAATTTCAAAAGTCACTGCATTTATTTATATATATATATATATACACACACACACATTCAATGTTTACACATCTTTCTATGCCTAAATATATATATATCCTTCCAGTAAATTAAAACATACATTTGTAGAGACTAGTGTAATGCCGCACTTGGATTACTGCGACATATTACTGACTAATCTGACAACTGATCTGACAGACTACAGCGTGCTCATTATGCGTGCATTCGATTTATATTCAATCTCCGTCGTTATGACCACGTGTCTCCTTCATTTCAGTCATGCTTTATCATGGCTACGACTAAATGACAGAAGAACTCTACATTCACATGTTTTGCTACTCCAAATATTGCACACATATTTACGAAGTTATTTAACAACGCGTTTTCAAAGTGTATCGACTCATCACAATTTACTTCCGTATCGTTTTGAATACATACATGTTAATTGTTTTTGCGCGATAGTGCGTGTCGTACTTACAGCAATGGCGATCATGATTGAAAGTTCAATTTCCTACATTTAGGGGTTGCCAACCTAAATAACTATGCTGTAATATTACATTATTACAAACACGCGTGTGGGAAGTAAAACCACCTGCCCTCTATGTATACTACGAACAATGTATATAAAAAAATATATCCAAAAGGTAGTTAATATACATTATACGAAACACGTCACTGCATTTTAAATGAACTGAACTTTATTTGAAACAATATAAAACAATAAATAGGTACTAACCGCCATTATATCACTGATTGGTGTCACAGCCTGCTGTATTTTCAACTAATAAACATTGTCCACACTGTTGACGTTAGTCAGTAGTTTATAATGAACCCAAATATTTCCAATAAATATATTATTTTACTATTATTTATTATTTTGAAAACACCATCGCGCAAAAAAGAATGCACAAACGAACGTTTGTGAAGTGTTTTACAAAATCTCGAAATTAAAAGCTTCGCTATCGCTCGGTTTTAAACATTTTCCTCCCTTTCTGTAAAAACCACTTCCCAACCTCGCATCGTAATATATTATTATTGAAAATAAGAAACTCGATCATTTTTTCTCTGTAGGATTTGTAAGCAATTAAGAATTATTTTGGAAATTGCGCCTCGTTAATCATTCCGCCATGAACAAATAAATTATTTGTAAAAGTTTACATTCAATTCTTATAATGTAAATACATTTCGTATGTGTTTGTTATTTTTTATTTAACGATGCTATTTAACCCTTAAGTTAATAATGTATCCTACATGTTACAATCAGTTGGTTTAATCAATCTAGTATTTTAAATAAAACAGAAGAAAATGAACAAAAATAAATACTTTTTTACAAATGCCCCAGGTTGTCTTTCGACATTCCTGGTTTCTCTCCTGGCATGGCGCACTTGTAACCCACATCTGAGGTTGGGGCGCCTGGAAGGCGGGGTTACGTTGCCCCGATGATATGATGGGTGATGATGATGATGATGATGATGATAGTCGTGCGCCAGGAGAGTCCCTAATCCTAAGCTTAATCTAAGATGAATATGAATGATGATGATTGCGATGGCCATATGATTTAAATGTCTGTATAATTTTACAGTATACGCAATAATAAGTTATACAAGATTCCGTTTTCACTGCGGTCCGCCATATTTAAATAATTGTTTTGTCAGTTTATGATATAACAGCTGGAGTTATTATCACCGTAATTCAAATCTGGTCATAAAAGGGCCTACAAATGTTAGTCAGAGACCACTTTTTTCAGGCATAAGGTTTTTTTACGTAGCTTAGTTCTACGGTACATGACCTGTACCTCTCCTCTAGTTCCTTTCCAAATGAACGCACTTTCACTTGTTGAAATAAAATCCTGTATCTATACTATAGAATTCGCTTTTTAAATACATCGAGTTACTGACCTTGTTTTAAATGTATCTCAGAGACAAAGTACAGTGTGTTCTAAAACTATTCGTTCATATTAATTCAGGAGGTAGAAAACGTCAAAACAAATATATTTCGATAAGGAACATATGGTCTCTGAAACCAGATTGTAATGTTAGGTACGATTTACACATAATATAGCTTAACATGCTAATTACAGCAGTAGCGTCACAGGAATTGCATGAATGCACGACCATTGGCCTGTATGCGCGCAGTACATCGTATGACCATTGATTGTCGGGTTCGTTCGAAGATTCCTGGCATTTCAGTGACAGTCCAAACAGCGACGGCAATTCTAACGACGAGATTTTCTTCTTTGGCCACAATGGTTTCATGACCCCAGAGGAATAAATCCAGACTCGGGAGGTCAGGTGATTTGGGTGGCCAGGCCACAGGGCCACCTCGGCTGACAACAGCTAACGTGAGCGCCATTAGCAAAATGTTCTCTAACATTATAAGTTGACTTCTGTGATCTATGTTCCTTATCGAAATATATTTGTTTCGATGTTTTCTATCTTCTGTATTAATTTGAACGAATAGTTTCGGAACACCCTGTACAAAGATGGGGGACAATGCTTGTAAAAAAGATCCTATTTTAATGGCGTAAACTTCTTTTGCAGATATAATTATTGCATCTTATGTTTCCCCTTTTAATCCTGTAACATCGATAATGATAATATTACGCGTATGTAAACCACTTCAGAGCTTTAAAAATGCAAATATTTTTCTTTCCAAGAGAGAATTTAGATTCGAGTTAGTTTTCTACATTTCATTCTATAATGAAGCCACTTTTTTTTCTCTCTGGTGTAATCCATAGGAGAGAAATAACGAAGTTGGAACAAATACTGGCTACAAAGAGAACTCGCGATATAAAGTTGACAGAGAAACCAAGATGACAGCTCCTTATCGGACTAACAATTCTTTCTTCTAGTATTTCAATTGTCACAAATTAAAAATTATAACATTTTTTAAATGAAAATTAACTTTAAATGTTGTCATGAAACAACTGTCTTTTAACTCATTCTTTTTTTTTCTTGTTAAGCCTATGTTTCCCCCTACAGGGAAGAATTTGAACCATACTAATTTAGTTACACTTGTTTTCGTATAGATGTCATTTGAGTGGTCCGTAGTCAGCGTTCCGCCTCATACTGACATCTAGGAAACCAAGGTAATACTAGGACGGGAAAAATCGGTAAATTTTGCTTAGAGGCCTTTTCATTTAAGCTTAAGGATCTTTTACGAACCTGAAAATCTTCAGACTTGGGACCCACGGCTTAAAGTCCCTCCCGGAGGACTTGCTCCTTGGATTTTTCCATCCTAAAAAATCCATCGACCCCGGCCGGGTTTGAACCCGCGACCCTCGGGACCAGAGGCAAGGAGCATAACCACTAGTCCACCGCGGCCGATCTTTTAACTCATAAAATTCCTAATAACTAACTCACTGGTTCTATCGAGCCCGTAGGCTCATGGCCGCGCACACATAAGCCCTTCATACATCCCTATCCTGAGTTAATGTTTTCCAATCATCCGTGTATAATCTACCTCCCCCAAATCCTGGTTAATGCTATTTTTCCACCTGATTCTTGGTCTACCAACTGGACGTTTTCCCTCTGGTTTTTCTACAAGAAACTTCCATGCTTCTCTTTTATTCCCCATTGGTCCCACATGTCCTGCTCATCGAGTCTACGTGTCTTAATTGTTGTTATTATATGTGGTTTCCTAAAAAAATGATGTAGCTCAATATCCAGAAATCTTCTCCATTCGCCTGTATGTTCCTTATGCCAGATGTTTTATATGTGATGGACCGCAGAGGAAACAATTCGTGGACAATCATGCGGTCATTACTGTCTATTATGCAATATTCACCTAAGTCTTCTCTGTGTCTGACAAAAAAAATGTCTAATTTCTAAGGCAAGGATTTTATGTACTTAAAGTTAAGTTTGCCCCCTCAGGGGTCCTCATCTAGGGGATATGTGGATGGCGACCACAAGGTGCCCAAGCTGTGCAAAACATTTCTTCCACTTACTTGTGTTTTGCACTCTTTTAACTTTACTATCTAACACCTCTCTTGGTTAACTCTTTTTTTTTTGACGCCAATGCTATTAGGGCATCCGAGGGCTAGGGAGTCTTTCCTTTCTTCCATTTCTTCTTTCCTTTATTTTCTTTTCTTCTCAAGAAAAGCCTGACCAGAGGCTATAAGATGGCAGCCCATCACTGGTCTTGCCTTCCTTTGGCCAGCAACCAATCGAAGGGACTATTATTATGCTTTCAAGTCTTATACAAGAATTTCCCTCAAACGCTGGAGGGAAAATTTTCTATAGGATCGTAACAGGCCTTGGCCTAATACTTGGAAGGAAGAAGAAGATGAAGTTAAGTTTGCGACACACTATACATAGTAGTAGTAGGACTTCATTAGACTAAATGCAAGATACATACAATGGCTTTCACAAATTTGGGTCGCACGGGCAGTAAGCCGTTAGTGCTGTTGACTATGTGTAGCCTATAGTAAATAGCGATGTAAGTGTGCGAAGTGTATCTTAACAGCATCGAGGAGGACTACTCTTTAGAAAAATTAGACAAATTCGAGTTTTTCTATTCCTGAGATTATGTTAAGGCACTTCACCACTTATTGTTTTTTTATTTTTTTGGACAATGTAACAAATGTTTTGAACGATGGGTATTAATGTTAATGAAACTGTAATAATTATAATTAAATCTAAAATATTTAAAATAAATTTTAATTGTTTGAGAGTACAAAAACACCATAGAAAATTGTAAAGAGTATAAAAAATAAAATTTTTTTTCTGCACATTTAAAAATAATTTTAAAATAAAATATTAACCTACAAATGAAAATATATATAATAGATTAATACCAGACTGAAGACTACAATTGAAGACATTTTAAAGAAATAAGTTTAGGGGGAATATATTGGGTTTAGACCTTTCATTTACAAACATGCTTAATTTTTTAAATTTGAAAAATATTTTCAAATTATTAAGGATTTCTTAAAATCTTGATGAAGCTAAGTATGGCGAAATTGGGGTGCACCTAGCTTATATATACCGGTATATGACAAGCACATAAATTGAAATGTTGGAGAGGGGGCGGGGGGATTTGAAAAAAACCCGAGTTTCCTCTTTAAAAAACTTGCTGTTTACCGTTTAGCGCTCTAACGGACCCTGGTGAGCTAGCCAAGTATTCCAACACAAACATACATGTTTCTTATATATGTAGTATTCTCAATTCATACAAGAGGTAGCGGAAATTCGTTCCGACTGACATATAGTGGCAACATAACAGTTAAGCAAATGTTTAAAGAGAATATTTACTTTATAGCAGTAACGCTTGTATATTTAGATGTTATATCTATATTTTTTACATTTGTCAATGAAAGCAAATATGATATGAAAAGAAAAATGAATGCTTGAGTCGGGATTTGAACCCGAGTCTCTAAACTCTGTACGTTTAGCGCTCTAACGACCTGACAGAGTGAATTTTAATTATACCAACAAACTGCAGGGACTGATACCTGACTAGAAATGGAAGAAAAAAATGTCCTATGAATAATGGTCCATAAACGCATCGTTGCCACGGTACATGACACTGACGAATGGCATATTCTCTCGGCCCTGTTGCATGGCTATATCACCGGACTTAAACTCCCTGGATTTTTACCTATGGGGGCATCTGAAAAGGGTTGTGTATGCTGAACTAGTTCCTGGTGTGTTTATCCTTCAACCGCGTGTTCACGTCGTCTGTGACGCTATTCGGAAAGAGGCCGGAACATGCGAAAGAGTGAGGCAATCCATGATACGTGTGTAAGCGTGCATTGCATTCCATGGAGGCCACTTTGAACATCTGTTGTGACGTGGATGCGATTATGCTATGTACTGTGTGCTGGAATGATTTGTTGTCGTTGCACGCACATCGTTCATTTCCGAACACTTGTTTATAGGACCTTTTTCCTTCATTTTCAGTCAGGAATCAGTCCCTGAAGTTTGTCGGTGTAATTACCGTTCACCCTGTATATTGCGGTCAGTTACGGTATCTACCAGGTGCGATCGATGAAGATTGGTAAAAAAATTAAAAAATAATTCCATGAGTTCAATCTTAATAGCTGCATTCATTTATAATTCGCTAAAAGGACCGATGTCTCTAACAAACAGAACAGCTATGGTAAAGGTAAAAGTAGGTAGTAGGACTTTTTTTAGTAGAAGGTAAAAGTAAAGAGGGCCCACTACAGCCTTAGAAGGACGTTGGGGTACAAGATGGTTAAAACTCCCACCTTTCTAGGCATTTTAGCACGAGATGTGACGGTCGCCTTTACCTCAATGTAAATCTGGTACTCATTTCCGTTAGAGGCTAAGTCAACATCAGTGTCATGGTGCCGCCAGAATATTTAGTAAAAAAAGTAAAGTGATCCCACAACAGGCCCGGAGACCCTTGGGGTAGTATGAGGTTAAGGCTCCCACTTTTTCTAGACAATCGGCACTTTATGTCAGCCGGGTCAGAATATTTAGAAAAGTTTAAAACTCCTGACCTCTTCAGGACTTGAACCCGCGAAATGTAGAGAAATGATCTTTATAAGACCCTACACTAACTAACTCACTGGCATTATCTAACCCATACGTTCAAAACCGCGCGGACATAAGCTCTCCATACATCCCTATCCTAAGCCATCATCCCCTGTATAGTCTACTTTCCTCAAATCATGGTTAATGTTATTCTCCCGCCTCATTCTGGGTCTACTAACTAGACGTTTGTTAGTCAAAGAATGAGGTGGGAGAATAAGTATTTGAGGGAATTAGGTTATACAGGGAATAATTGGAAAACGTTATCTCATGATGGGGATGTGTGGAGAGGTTATGTTCGCTATACCATGAACCTATAGGTTCGATAGTACCAGTGAGTTAGTCAAGGCTTGGTTTTAAAAGGAACAATATTTTTTTTTCAAATGCCTGGCGTTCTCTCCTGACATGGTGTACTTATAACCCACTTCTGAGGTAGGGGCGCCTGGAAGGCGGGGTTACGTTGCCCCGATGATATGATGGGTGATGATGATGATGGTGGTGCGCCAGGAGAGTCCCTAATCCTAAGCTCAATCTAAGATGAATATGAATGATGATGATTGCGATGGCAATATGATTTCGGGGACCGTTTGAGCCTTAAAGTTTTCCTGGCATTTGTCTTACAGGTGAGGAAAAACCCCGATAAAAACCTCACCCAGAAAAACTGTCCCGACCGGGGATCGAACCCAGGCCTGCTGCGTGAAAAGGCAGCACGCTACCTCGAGACCACAGCGGTGGACAAAAGGGACAATATAAAAAACATAATATTGACTTAAAACAATTAAAGTTTTGTAACATATAACCAGGTCCTAGATATGACAGTTTACTACAATTAAAAAAGTATTTCCAGTTCAGATATCACACAACATTAGTATCTAAATCAGATAACATCACATCGCGATATGTATTTCCACAAACCACTGATTGTTTTGGTATTTTCCACAGATAATCACCTGGGGGTTGAATGTGCGCAATTTAGCGGGATATATCTTAAAGCCGTGTTGAGAGGAGTCCTCACTAACTTGATCGACAGGTTTTGTTAGCAATTAATTAATCGTTTCCAAGCAAACCCCAAAATACCCCCCCACAGTCTTGTGGAATTGAACTGTGTAAACTTCAAAACCCCTTACCATCGAATTCATCAGTTTGACAGCTCTCCAACTGCAAAAATAGACGCCATTTCCTACTAAATCGAGTGAACATTTGAAATTATAATTAGATGTTAGTCTTATCATAATACAGATAGTATTCAGAGAGATCATCAATTTAATCGCCCAGACTAACAAGTTTTTGTAACTAAGTATGTATTTATTTGTTAAAAATTTGATTTCAGCTGTGTGGATCTGGGACAAGTCAATTCTGGAAATGCATGGTATTATGTATGACAGTGTCTATTGCCGTCCTCAACTTCTCTTAAAAAACGTTTTAAATGAACATATATAAAAATGTTATTCTCAAAGTTAATAGGGATGCAAAATATGGACTCTTACTTTAAGGGAGGACAAAATATTACAAAGTATTTGAGAATAAAGTTCACCAAAGAGCGATGAACAGACGAGGAGAACGGAAGAAAAGAAGCCTACTTACCAGTGAGCGATATGCTCTTTTTAGGGAAACCCACCAGATATAATCATAACAGTTAAGTCTCATAGACTGAGATGGGCAGGCAGGATATGTAGCACGACTGGGAGGAAATGAAAGAGAGGCATGGATGCTTCTTTTAGGAAAACCAGAGGGAAAACGCCAGATGTTAGATCAAGAATTCGGTGGGAGGGGAAAGTAGATTCTATAGGAGATGATTGGGAAACATTAGATCAGGATAGTAATGTATGGAGAAGAGCGTATGTCTGTCCGGCCATGACACCAACGGGTTCGCGATAGAGCCAGTGAGTTAATTAGTTTCGAATATTAAACAAAAGACGAATTGGAGATTTCATTAACAAACAAACAATACAAATGGTATGGTCATGTAAACGAAGGATGACATAAGATAGATTCCCAAGAAGAATATTAGAATAGGTGGAATTGGAGAATTCGACGAAGAAGACGGCAAAAAAAAAAAAAGCAGAGATTGAAGGTGATGTTGTTGGGCCAGCTTGAAGGAAAAAAACAGGATTGGACGATGGCAGATTGGAATGACCAGAGAGATGTGGAGAATGACAGCAGAGATTTAAGTGGGCGCAAAGGAAAGAAAAAGAAGATGTGAAACCTGCTAAATAAATAAAATTTAAGTTAATATTTAATTTTAGGAAGTGATATTTTGAGGTCACTTTTAATTATATTATATGGGGGTCTGATCATCTTACCTCAATATTCAGGTTGATTTGATCTTGAACAGTGTTTCAAAACAATTCTGTTTTATTGTCAGCTGCAAAAGAATTGTTTTGAAACATGTTCAAGAACAACATCAACATTAATATTTAGGTGGTAAGATGATCAGACTAAAAATACTATAAATAATAGTTAAGGTAGTTGATATTAGCAGTAACTGTTTGAGTCAAAAGAGACCATGTGCCAATAATTGTCATCGTCACGTTATTTTAGTGCGATCTCATGGGCTTAGTGATCAGGAACAAAAAGAGTAATGCGTCCCTGGAGACAAATTTTGAACAAATCCGTAACTTAGTAATTGTTGAGGCCTACAAAAACAAAGGGATGTGTTTTATGGGGTGTGCCTTGGTACGGTCTTGGTGAGATAAAACGCAGTTTCTGTACGAGATCAAGTCTGCAGCAGTATTGCCAGAAATTCACACATAATATGTATAATGAGAGTAATAAAACTTGCCTATAATAAAAACTAATACCTATATTTAGGTTTCAAGGTAAAAATTGCATTTACGTCACCTTCGTATTGTTTCAATTATTTTATTTTATAAAGGACATTGCAGCGTTCCTTCAAGCGATTTCTAGTTATTTATACAACATGATGTGATTGCTTAGTAAGTATATTGTAAGGCTTATTTAAGGTCATAGAGTTTATATATTATTAATGTGAGGGTTCAAGTCCGGGTGAGATTAATATCAAGGTTTACTTTAAAACTTAAAGCTCATATTAAATAACTTTCTAGCAAATAATCCATTTACAATTTTTTTAAATTATACTGAGCAACAAAAAATTAACTTTTTTTTTATCTCAGAAAGAAAAATATGTGATTCTAATAGTATTTTTCTTCTGAATTCAAATATGATATCGGTTTTTCTCCATCACGCAAGGTTTCCGAGAGACAGGCATTTATAATTTCAAACACTTTAATATTTTCTACATTCGTAACTACACAATATTCGAACATTCGGACTCACCTAGAAAGTAACAAATGACGATTTTCTGTTATATTTCGCCTGTGGAGCATCCCTCTTGATGGTCCAACAATAATCGGCCAGCATATTAGGATTCCATTTGCCTTGATATCTCTTTTCCATAGCTAAAATCTCCTGATGAAAGTGTTCCCCGTGCTCATCGCTCAATGGACAAATGGACGAAAAAAGTTTATTAAAAAATAATGATTTAAATCCATTAATTGAAATTGAAATAAAAAAACTGTGGATGATGGAGAAATTCCGAATACATATTTGAAAACACGATAACAAAACTGTTTTAAATACAACTATTGGTACTCATGAGACAAAAATCATGTTGGCCAGTGCTATCGGATCAAGATAAATTTTCTAGTTTAAGATTTTTGGAAATTCTCGAAATCCATAAAATTTTCGAAAATGTCGCTTAAAATTGGCAAAAACTGCCGAAAGATCGGCAATTTCTGAGCAAGTATTATAAGTTATTATAAAATAATTATAAACATAGGACCGTTGATGCTTTGAACTTTTTAAATTATTAAAAACATAACTTTGTCTCTCACCCAAAATGTGTAGGGATTGTTATATCATCGGTTTCAGCTTTTACATTTCTCATATAAGGTAGGAATCTAAATTATTTTTTATTTGCTGAATAAAACTATCAAAGTTTTATTGATTTTCATAAATATGTATTTTAATCAATATCCATGACAGCTGTTTCGATACACTGTATCTTCTTCAGATGTATACCACAAACACAAATAAATTTTCTCATTTATATAAACAAATGTAACTAGGCAACACTTTATAAATTAAACAAGAGCAATGTATAAAATATACTTTTTTATAAACTTAAAATAGGCGGTTCTTTTAAATCCAATTAGGAATTCAATAACTTATTGCTCTTCCTTCGTTTATTTATTTCTAAAATTTCTAAAAGAATATGGTTCATCAAGTAAACGCCAGATCAATTGATTAACTGAATTATTTTTTATCAAAAAAACTTAAATACTATAAAAACTGCATAGGCTTCCGAGGGTATAATCAGCGTTTATATCTCGGGTCATTGTTATTTTTGAACAATTCGACTGGCGTTTCAGCCATCTTTCGTGGCCTTCTTCAGATAATTGCACTAAGCCAAGACATAAATATCTAAATAATAATAATAACAATAATAATAATTTTACGCGACTTCTTCACCAACTATACGAATATTTTTATAAGATACACTAACTAAAAAAAGTTGAAAACAAATGCAACAATCATTATTTACTAACATTTAACAAAACAACTGAAATCATCGTAGGCCTAATTTAACTTTATTGTTAGACCGTCTCATGTAGTTCGTGTCCATGGTTTCCCCTTTATTGTAATTGTCATATCTCTCGAAGATGGGACACACAATGTCCTTTGTATTGTTTATTATGAGTACCCAAGGCGTAATCATGTCCTGACAAGTTCAAAAGTTTATAAATAATACAATAAACATTTTCTCGGATTTTAAAAATTACTTTTCTTTTCTTTAAACCGTTTATTCTCTCTCTACAGTTTCAAGAAGCCAGAATTTCATTAATTTTCTCAGAAATGCAATACGTAAAGAAACAACTGCGCATCAATTTGAATACAAAATTTGCATACATATAGTCTCTAGTGTTTTGTTTTTCCTTCTTCTTCTTCTTAATAATAATACTGAAAGTGGGTCGATGCAACCAAGAACAAAAAAAAAACGACAAAAGCTGTTATTTAAATATACGGAAGAGGTCGCTAGTTTCTTAACAACAAGATAAATCAAGTCAAACGATCGAAAGTAAGAATCAATTCAATGTAAATCAGTTTCAAATTGTTCCAATTTCATCTGTAATAACAGTTAGCTGCACTCCCACATTTATCATTAAGTATTCGCTTCTGAAACTATCTGCTTTGCTTTGATTTAAGAGCGCTTTTCACATAAATCAAACGCCAGTTAAATCGTGACTGCATGGTGATGCATATATTATTTTACTGTTGGCACTTTGAAACAGTTGTTTTGAAAAAATTAAATATATTGGAAGTCTACATTATAGTGATAGTCCGTGATATTTGCAAACAATGTTTTCCTATTTTAATGAGCATGTAACGTGTTTATATGACCTTATATGTCTACTGATATTTAAACAGATATTACCGAATAAATGTTTATATCGTATTAATAATATAAATGTTAATCTAGTCAGAATATCGTAATACAAATTTTAACTATGGACTCTTTCAGAAAACATATCATCTTCTTCTTCTTTCTTTCATGTGATAGACCTAGTGGTCTGTTACGGTCTCAATCCAACGTTTGAAGGGTCTGCCCAAAGATCTCTTGCCTGGTGGCTGGTAATTTAAGATCTGACGTGGTATTCTTGTTCTGCTCATTCTTCGTACGTGAGATTTCCAGTTGTTTCTGTATTTTTGTACATATTCCTTGACTGATTCTGTTTGTAATTCTTTGAGAATCTCAGAATTCCTTTTATGGTCTGTCCTTGAATAGCCCGCAGTACGTCTCATAAATTTCATTTCTGCCGCAGTTAGTCTTTGTTCATCTACACTGCGAATTGTCCAGGCCTCACTGCCGTAACATAATATGGGTCTGGCCAGTGTTTTATAAATTCTAGTTCGTGTGTGTTGCTGTACTGTGTTCGGCTTGGAAATATTATTTATAATTCCTGTTACTCTGTTAAATTTTATAATTTTTTGACTAAAATCTTTTTCTTCTTCGTATGTAACTTGGTATCCGAGATAGTTAAATGTGTTGGTTTGTTCTAATATTTCATTATTAATAACCATTTTACTGCGAACTGGGTCTTTTCCTAGGAAAGCCATGACTTTAGATTTCTCTGTTGAGATTTCCATGTTGTAGTTTATTGCAATTTGGTGAAAAGAGTGGACTGAACGTTGTAGGTCATCTTCTGAATTCGCCATAAACACAATGTCATCTGCAAATAATAGGGTGTCTAAATTATATAATTTATTAAGTGGTATACTGCCATGTGGTTGTAGTCCCCATTCTTTAATAATTGAGTTCATGTATATTATGAAGAGCATTGGTGAAAGACCACATCCTTGTCTAACTCCTTGATTAATTGGTCTGCATTCCGAGATTTTATTTTCAATCTTAACTTGGATGTAATTATCCTTATAAATATCATATATAGCTTTTATCAGTTGGTCTGGGATTCCATCATATTTGAGGATTTCTAATAATTCGTTTCTATTTACTTTGTCAAATGCCTTCAAGTCAACAAACGCCATGTGTTTCAATATTAAACACCACTGGACTTGCTTACTTCAGGCCAGTAACCTGTTGTGAGGACTAACCTTACTAAAAAGTCTCAAAGAAGATGTCAGAAAACATATTACTAACACAAAGAAAATCCATAGCATAATGGATACAACCAAAGACTGTAGATTATATAACATTATAAAAAATAATGTTTTTACGTTTACATAGTGTTGTTAACACTTAAAGTATTACAATAGGATACCAACTATGGAAAGTGTAGCTACATGAAAATCTGAGTTAAGGAGATCCGGAATACTCAATTACTCTATAGTTTTTTCCCCTTCATTTTGTTTTTCCACCCCACTTCAATTTTTTGTGCACATACAAACACAAGTATGTAACACTCTCCATGGTCTTCTGATGTGTGAGTGTAGATGTGTATTATTGTGCATATAGTGTAGAATAGATTATAAGCCTTATAAATAAATAAATAAATAAATATATATATATATATATATCTTATATGCAAATTTCGTGTCACGTTGTTTGTCCGCGATGGAATCCTAAACTACTGAACCGATTTTAATAAAATTTTGCACACTGTGTGCAGTTTGATCCAACTTGAGACTTAGGGTAGTTTATAACTAAATTTACAGTCGCATTATGTTTTTATTCCAAATTATTTGTTTATTATTTAACAAAGAGTTATAATTATCTGTAAGTTCCATACGATTCTAACAGATGGCGGTGTAATTATCTGTGAGTTCCATACGATTCTAATAGATGGCGGTGTAAGGTAATTTGGTAAGGTAATTGGTTTATATTTAACAAAGAGAGATCCGGATGGCTGTGCTTTTTGTTGCAACCGCGAATTTCAATTGAATTACAAATATTGATTATTTCATAATTTAAGTGTGTTCAGTGTTTATTTTCCGTGTGTAAGTATTAGTTTTAAGTAATCTGGCTGAAAGACAGCAACTTAATTTAAATTTTTAACGTATACCTTAGCCACAGCAACGCGTGGCCGGGACTTATATATATATATATATATATATATATAATTTTTTAACGTAGGTATGTAGTCATATAGGTATTTGCTTATATATTCTTATGTTTATTTTTATTTTTTATTCATGGAAACATAATGCATGTACGGCCAAGCAGGCCCGTGCCCAACGTAAATGCAAATGTATTTCCTTTCTTTTAAAAAAGGCAATAAATTCCAACATAACACTCTACCAGATCCAACGTGGATATTTAAATAGCCTTCCTTGTCCCGGAGATGACGTGAGGCATGGTGGAACTTACAGTTCCATATGTCCCATATTAAATGAGGGACTCTTTCGATTGTGCTACGGCGAAGTACAGTAAAAATACTGCTTAAAAGTTCATATTTTCTCAGAATCTGTTCGTAACAGGAGTATAACATCTCACTGGTCATTTATGAAAGCTTTGTAAATTAAGATATTTTTATTCATTATATAATTATATTTTTTGTACCAACAAACATATAATAATATGTTTTAAGAGAATATGTTATACTGTGTTCAAATATTTATTATAAATATCTCCTGAAAAATTGATAATTCAGTGTGTAGAGCGAGAGCAAACATGCACTTTTAAGTTACAATTTTACATTAGAACATTAATAATATATGGTTTCGAGGTAGCGTGCTGCCATGTCTCGCAGCGGGCCCGAGTTCGATTCCCGGTCGGGACAAGCTTCCTGGGTGAGGTTTTTTTTTTTCCTCACCTACCGTATAAGACAAATGTCAGGAAGCTCTGAGGCTCAAAAGGGCCACGAACATCATCTCGCCACCATTATTAGCCGGTGTAGAAAGCAACGGGAAAATATCACATTTCTAATTCCCTAGTAAAGCTGCAAAGCATAGCATGAAAATGCTATGAATGTAGTGAAGGACCTGCCCTCGAGCAGAACACTATAGAACAGAATGATATCTCGAAAGACAACTTCTGTGGTGTTACGGATATTCTAGCGTGCTAATCATCCCGGATTCGCTTCCCGGCTATGCATAGAAATATTTGTTTTAGTATAGGTTCCAAGGGATTTGGTCGAAACTAATTACGTAATTGTAGAACTGTAGGCTTTCACAGCCGCTATTTTGACTCTTGTTGGTCTTCCGGGCTGAATAGACGTGGTCCAGTTTTGTTTAAACTCGACTTGTCGCCTACTACTGCGGTAAGACATCTTCAGGAGATTCTGCATGCTTTCTGTATTACGAACTGTTGGTTTTCTTATGGCTTAAATGACCATCGGGACTTGGATTTTTGGTAGCATGAGGTCCTAGCCGAGCGTTAGTATGTGGATGTATTAGTTATAAAGGCATACGTGTTTTCGAACATAATTAAATGGATTCTTAATTTTAATTATTTTATTTCTAGAGAATAATGATTACAATAACCCTAAATATTCTAACCCTAAATAACTAATCTAAGCTTATATTAAGAAAACCTACATTGGAACTTTCTTGAATTTTGAGAGAGGGAGATGGGGGTTTATAAATCTACCCTAATTTACATTTTAATAATTATCTAATAACTCTACACTTTGAAATATAGTATTGAAATATTTAATATATTTGATTACATTTCTAACTGTTCTAAATTTTATTAAGAAAAATGGTATGTAGACTTACCCATCAGCTACTGCTTCAACAGACAGACACGAGCCCCCTATTTTGCAAGGCTTATATTAAGAAAACCTGGGGCACGCCGTAGCGTAGTGGTTAAGGCACTGCGCTACAAGCCGGAAGGTCGAGGGTTCGAGTCCCGGTGGGGTCAGGATTTTTAAAACTGACCCAAACCTTCTGGCGGCACTATGGCCCTGGGGTCGACTCAGCCTCTAACTGAAATGAGTACCAGACGCTTGTTCTGGGGTAAAGGCGGCCGTCACGCAGGGCTGACAACCCGGCTGACATCAAGTGCCGATTGTCAAGAAAAAGTGGGAGCCTTAACCTCCTACTGCCCCAAAGGCCTCCTGAGGCCTGTAGTGGGATCACTTTACCTTTATATTAAGAAAACCTACATTGGAACTTTCTTGAATTTTGAGAGAGGGAGATGGGGGTTTATAAATCTACCCTAATTTACATTTTAATAATTATCTAATAACTCTACACTTTGAAATATAGTATTAAAATATTTAATATATTTGATTACATTTCTAACTGTTCTAAATTTTATTAAGAAAAATGGTATGTAGACTTACCCATCAGCTACTGCTTCAACAGACAGACACGAGCCCCCTATTTTGCAAGGGTTATATGATAAGCTTCTGACCTACAGCTACACTAACTGTACTACACATTCCTATAGTCTAAATGCAGAGATCTTACAGTTAGTCTTGCAATCTTTGTCCTGCCATAATCAAAATTCTGTCCTCAAATATAATATGTCTAATGCTTTATTTTTCAACAACTGTTTTTATTTGGAATAATTAAAATAATCTATGAAATAATTAAATATCTATGTAAAATAATCTATGTATTCGTAACATTCTGTGAACTCTTCTATGATGAATCTCCTGAAGATGTCTACCGCAGTAGTAGACGAAACGTCAAGTTTAAACAAAACTGGAACACGGTCATTCAGCCCGGAAAATCAAATTAACAAGAGTTAATTACATAATTGTTTCCAGTTAGGTTGAATTGAATGGAAACACTAATATTTATAAAAACAAATAAGTAGGTTGATTGAAATGAGAAGTATTGAAATCAGGTTAAGAAAATTTAAATTATGGATAAGCGATTGTGTTTCGCTAAGTGACGAAAAATTAATTAATGGGTTGTTTATGTTTCAGAATGACGAGAACACCTACGGATTTGAAACGCCGTCAAAACCAGCGTGTAAACATTTGTGGAAATGTTGTGTTGAACATCATGCATTCTTCCGTTTGGTCCAGGTGTCTCCTACCACGACAGACATTTTCGCTTTAGGATCCAGATTCAGGTACAGGTACGTGTTTAGTATTCAACCCTTTAAATGCCTTCCTTACTCTTTCTTTCCGTACGAGTATTTCTTTGAATCTGCCTACTAACGGTCACATTATTTAAATCGATTTGCTTTAACCTTTCCATAATGTGTTTCCTTTCTTTCTTCTGTTCACTTGCTGCTATTTCATTCAGGTTTTCCTGGATTAATTTGTAATTTCCACTTTTACTTGTATATACGTCCACCGCTGTGGTCTCGAGGTAGCGTGCTGCCTTGTCACGCAGCGGGCCCGGGTTCGATCCCCGGTCGGGGCAGTTTTTCTGGGTGATGTTTTTATCGGGGGTTTTCTTCACCTATAAGACAAATGTCAGGAAAACTTTAAGGTCCAAACGGTCCCCGAAATCATATGACCATCATCATCATCACCCTTCACCGGTGTGGAAAGCAACGGGAAGCTACCACACCTACAATTCGCTAGTAAAGCTGCAAGCATAGCATGAAAATGCTATGATTGCAGTGAAGGACGTGCCTTCGGGCAGAATTACTATGGATGGACTTGTATATAATATTAAAACATTAAAATAAATACCTGATATAGCAGTCGTTGGAGAAAACTGCATAACAGTGAGTTACATGATATGTATAGGAAGCCAGATATAACAAGAACAGATAAGTCTCGTAGGCTCCGATGGGCAGGACATGCGACTCGTATGGGGGATGAAAGAGGTGCATGGAAACTTCTGGTGGGAAAACCAGAGGGAAAATTCCCAGTTGGTAGACCAAGAATGAGGTGGGAGAATAACACCCATGATTTGAGGGAAGTAGATTATACAGGGAATGATTGGCCGCGGTGAACTAGTGGTTATGCTCCTTGCCTGCTGGTCCCGAGGGACGCGGGTTCAAACCCGGCCGGTGTCGATGGATTTTTTAGGACGGAAAAATCCAAGGAGCAAGTCCTCCGGGAGGGACTTAAAGCCGTGGGTCCCGAGTCTGAAGATTTTCAGGCTCGTAAAAAATCCAGCCTGCATGAAAAGGCCTCTAAGCAAAATTTACCGAATTTGCCCGTCCTAGTACTACCTTGGTTTCCTTAGATGTCAGTATGAGGCGGAACGCTGACCATTGACCACTCAAAATGACATCTATACGAAAACAAGTGTAACTAAATTAGTATGGTTCAAATTCTTCCCTGTATGGGGAGAGCGCCTAAATCTCTGTAAAGGGAAAACATAGGCTTGTAATACAATACAATGATTGGAAAACATTAGCTCAGGATAGGGATGTATGGAGAGATTATGTCCGCGCGGCCATGAATCTACGGGTTCGACACAGCCAGTGAGTTAGTTAATTAGTTAGTTAGTTAGTTAGTTAGTAGTCGTTCTCAACTAAATTAAATTTCTGTCTCAGAAATTTCGTCAAGTGTTTAAAACTAGGAAGGCTTTTCAAAATCAGATTAAATATTCTGCATTCTAATTGGACCACTTGACGAAGTTTCTTAAACAGAAGTTTAATTTAGATGAGGACGACTGCTATATCAGGTACTTATTTAATATTTTAACATTAAATTGCATAACCTCAACGGTGTTTTACAAACGAAAGGACCAGGTATTAAAAATAATTTTTAACTATTGTATATTATTAACTATTTTTAATACTCTCATCTTGTAGTAAATGTAGATTATAGGCCTATCTACATTTTTCTAATTTATTTTCTATTTCTATATTTTGATCTTTATTTACCTTTTGCCTGTTTATAGGCATACTATCCTAGTTGACAGGATATAATGATCCGTTCAACATTCGGGTCCTTGATTCACTCTAACATCTTGAACTATAATATTTCTCCGTTTTCTCACTATTACATAATCAATTATCGATCTTAGAACTTTAGTGCGTTGTTCCCATGTGTATCTATGGATGTCCCGATCTTTAAACATCGAATTCATAATAATTAGGTCATTCACTTCGCATTCTTCTTTTAAACGTTGTCCATTTTCATCCTCAATATCTTCTCCATATGGACCTTTCCAACTCTGCTATTCAAATCTCCCATAATTGTTAATTCCTTCTTTTGAGAAATCTTTTCTACCAATCCAGTAAATGTTTCAAAGTATTGTTCCTTTATTACTTGTGATGCATCCTTTGTTGCAGCATATGTACCTATTATTACTAATTCTTTCCCATACATTGTTATTTCCATAACTATAAATGTTTCATCTATTTCTTCTATTTATTTTATTGAAGATTTCCATTTCTTCTTAATTAAAATTGATACTCCTCCTTTAGCTCTCTCCGATTTTTCAACCCCACTCCATAGATGCATGTATTCAGCAATCATTTCTTGACCTTTCCCTTTCCTTTTCGTTTCTGTCAGAACTGCTATATCCACCCCCTTCTTTGTAATCTCGTTAAGTACTTCATTATTCTTAGTATTCCAACCTTGTATGTTCCAAGTTGCCAAAATCAGTGTTCTTTTTCTTAGCCAAAGTCTATGCCTATTGATCTGTCCGGATTTATCTCTCTTTGCAGGAAACGTAACATTTATTTTTTATGGAACGGGTTGTCAGCCCTTCGCCAACCCCCGCATTTGGGGGACCTAAACAGAGCCTCATTTGCCGGTTTTCGCTATTGGGCCTTCTCGGCTACCGTAGCGGTCACGGGGAAAGCAGGAATCGAGGGCAAACTGCTGTAAAGTGGAAAGCCTATATTTAAAAAAAAAATATATAGGCCTATATATTATTAACTATTTTGGCAGACAAGTGCCCCAGAGTTAGAATCTGGTCATGTATATTATTTACAGGTTGTATTGGAATTAAGTATTGATTTTACTTGTACCTACATACTCTTACTAAAGAGACATGGTTTAATATTTACATCATTAACATAACCTATGTGTTTGTTTTGCTCATTCAATATCTAGAAACTCATTATCGATTCATTAAAGGAGTTTAATGCTACCAATTGCAGAATATAAATAAATCTCTTTATTGTACTTGGGAGGGAATAATAGTATATTACGATGCGAGGTTGGGAAGTGGTTTTTACAGAATCGAGGGAAAATAATTTCCGAGATTCTGTAAAGCACTTCACAAACGTGCGTTGTACATTATTTTTTGCGTGATGGTGTTTTCAAAATAATAAATAATAGTAAAATAATAACATCTTTGTTGGAAATATTTGCGTTCTTTATAAACAATTGACTGACGTTAACAGTGTGGGCAATGTTTATTAATTGAAACATCAGGAGGCCTTGAGAACCATTATTGATAACATGGTCGCAAGTACGTATTTATTGTTTTACATTGTTTCAAATAAAGTTCAGTTAATTTAAAATGCAGTGATTTGTTTCGTATAATGTATATTAACATTACCTCTTGGATATTTTCTGTCTATACATTGTACGTAGTATACATAGAGGGCAGTAGTAGGCTAAATGTAATATTACAGTATAGTTATTTAGGTTGGGCAACCCCGAAATGTAGTAATTGAACTTTCAATCATGGTCGTCAATGCTGTAAGTGAAACTAAATGTAAACAAAACGCAAACAATAATTATCGGACATCCAAGGCTATTACACCTCATAAACAATGGCAATATGCCGGCTGTCATATTAGATAATGAACAAATTCCTTATACCGACGTCGTTAAAAACTTGGCATTTTACTTGGATTCTAATTTAAAATGGCATGAGCAAGTAAAACAAACATCTAAAAGGATCTTCTCCATAGGGCAAAGGTGGGAATGATGGCGCAGTGTATAAGATGGCGCAGTCTAACATTTATCCTTAAAATCATAAGAAAACTCGTTTTTCACTATTCATGCCTGTGCAGTCCTAAGAGAAGGTTCTCGTGTGAAATTGTGGTGTTTGTAACGTTAATAAAAAAGAAGAATAAATATTTTTGTGAAGAGTCATATTTTTGCTAGTTGAACAAACTTTTAAAGGATTATTGTGGGTGCAGTTTGAAAGGGACTGAATACCGTTAGAAAGGAGATTGACATCTCTACATACAAAGGGACTTGTCCTTGTTACTAATAACATAACTTCAATGCTTATTACAAACATTTCCATCACTAGTCTATGCACAAAGATTTTTGTGTGAATCAGGAGAGATGGCGCACAGAAGGGTGGTAGAGTTGGCGCGCCTGGGTATTTAAATGATGCTCCGCTCTCACCTAAGATAGTTTCCATTTAACTTCAGTTACGATTTTTTTGTAAGTATTGTGGGGTCAAAATGATAAAAAATACAAAAATATTTATTTAAATTTCATGATAAATCAAGTACAAATATTACGAATTATATTTTTTATAAAAATATATTCCCATTGAGAAATGCATAATATTGGTCATACATCCATCCAATATATTATTTGACTTTTTTAATGAGATCCAATTTGATTTCAATGAGTTATTTTTAAAATTATTGTTAATAACAAATTGGGCTACAGACTTGTGCTGGTTAGAGTCACGATGGGAAAATAAATTTCCTCATGGAATTTCGGCCAGTTCTCAGGAGAAAAACAAAAACTCAAAACAAAAACCACAGAGTAGACGCCATAATATATCTACATGTTCATCGACGTCATCTGAATCATTAATTCCAATACCAGAAAGTGATGATTCCACTTCTGACAATGAAAATCAGTGTGTCGAATGTTTTCGAGCTGTATGAAGAGACAGCATCCAGAGCAGACTGGATAAATGTATTAAATGTACGATATGGCTTCATGAAACTTGCTCTATATATTCAGACAAGTGCTCTTTGTGTGAAAGAATGGAAAAGAAAAAAATAAGAAAGTCAAAACTGAAGTTTTAATGTAATTCTGCACGGCTTACTGCCACAGATATCTTTGCGCCATCTTACCCACCAGGGTGGGAGAGATGGTTAAACTTAGGTATTTTTATTAAGTCAGATTTTCATTAAAACAATTATGCCATTGTTTTAAAAAGTATTTTTTTATGTTTGTAAAATAATTGTGATTATATAGTAATAATAATAATGTATACATACCATTGCACAAAAGAGATATTGCATTTTTTACAAATGTGCGCCAACTATCCCCCCTCTACCCTAATGCATTCCCTAAAGCGACTTAAACATTTTCTTCCTACAACTCTTAAAAGAATTTTAATCCAAACTTTAGTGATGCCGCATTTTGACTACTGTGACGTTCTACTAACTGACATAAGTGACGGATTGTCGGACAAACTGCAGCGTGTCCATAATATGTGTATCAGATTCATATTTAATGTTCGAAAATACGATCACATTTCTCCATTATTCCACGAATTGTCATGGCTACATCTAAAAGAGAGAAGAAAATCGCACTGTCTAATTCTCCTATTTAAGATCCTACATACCTCGATTCCCAATTATTTATCATCCCGTTTCCAGTATCTATCCTCAAACCATAACTTAAACACAAGATCACAACATAGTCTCTTACTTAATATACCGCAACATAGGACATCACATCACTCCATGTCATATACCATCTCCACTTCTCGCAACTGGAATTCCCTACCACAAGAAATAAGGGGCTGCCGGACATTGGCATCTTTTAAAAGAAATCTAAATTTATATTTGCTCTAAACTCGACTTCATTATTATCCAGTGTAAGATATATATATTAATTGGTGTTTCCCGTATAATGTATCATATTTATATTATTATTATTATTATTATTATTATTATTATTATTATTATTATTATTATTATTATTATCGTATCGTTATTGTTATTACCCTATAAAATGTTGTTTGTACATGACATTTACATTGTTACATTTATTGTATCTTTAAGTGTTTATAATTAGTATAGTGTATATCTATATTTGTCGAATATCTATTTGTATTTGTACTGGTTGAGTGGAAGAGAGGGCCTTATGGCCTTAACTCTGCCAGAATAAATAAAGTATTATTATTATTATTATTATTATTATTATTATTATTATTATTATTATTATTATTATTATTAAGTACGACAAAACGCACTATCGCGCAAAAAATTAGTATGCCCTTTTATGTTACAACGAAATAGTAATCGGCTCATTTCACATTCTGTTTACTAGAATGAAAGCATCGACGCAAATGCGGCTGTTATTTTGTATAGTGGACAGTTGTAAAGACGCTATAACAGCGATGGGGAAAAGGGGTGGAACGAATGTAATCTACATCTTACTAACTGCACATCTACCACAGCAAGGTCAGGTGTATTTCTTCTTTTTAGAGTTTGATTGTTTACAAGACGAGACCAAAGCTATGCAGCAGCATGTTCCAATAGCAACGCGATGTAATAGTTGTGTTGTTATACTCTTTACCTCTAAGTTAATAGGGTGCTGATAAATGTTAATAGAAAGAAACAAGCTTTTACATTTTAGTAATTAACATGTAATTACATAAATAGAACGAAAATAATAATGTTGTGTTACTTCATTCGGTAAACATATCTTAATGAACGAAGTAAATAGAATGCAAATGCTTTTCTTGCTAACAGTGGGAGAGGTTCAGCTATGTTTGAGGCGAAAAGAACACACTGTGGCACTTTCCCCCCCATCGCTGCACTATATATCATCATTATTATTATTATTGTTATTATTATTATTATTATTATTATTTATTATTATTATTATTAGAGGGGAATTTTGAGGAGGTGGCAGAATTCAAATATCTAGGAATAATAATCACAAATAGGAATGAGATGCACAAAGAAATTAAACATAGGCTCAATTCTGGAAAGCGTGTTATTATGCATTATAGAGACTCTTGACGTCCCAGCTCCTTTCAAAAAACGTTAAACTGAAAATATATAAAAATATTGTTCTACAGTTATATTATATGGATGCGAAGCATGGACTCTTAGTTTAAGGGAAGAAAGGAGATTACGAGTATTTGAGAATGTTCATAGGAAAATTTTTTGGACCAAAGAGAGATGAACACACAGGTGAATTGAGAAGACTACATAACAATGAACTACATTGTCTCTACAGGAATCCAGATATAAAGAGAACAGTTAAGTCTCGTAGACTGCGATGGGCAGGACATGTGGCACGAATGCGTGCATGGAAGCTTCTTGTAGGAAAACCACAGGGAAAACGCCCAGTTGGTAGACCAAGAATGAGGTGGGAGAATAATATTAACTATGATTTGAGGGAAGTAGATTATACAGGGGATGATTGGAAAACATTAGCTCAGGATAAGGATGTAAAGAGAGCTTATATCAGCGCGGCCATGAATCTCCGGGTTCGATAGTGTCAGTAAGTTAGTTATTATTATTATTATTATCATTATTATTATTATTATTATTATTATTATTATTATTATTA
Organism: Diploptera punctata; assembly: GCA_030220185.1. Lineage (NCBI taxonomy): Eukaryota > Metazoa > Arthropoda > Insecta > Blattodea > Blaberidae > Diploptera > Diploptera punctata. The sequence goes on from JASPKZ010002056.1 coordinate 37,169, forward strand.
TTATTATTATTATTATTTCAAGATTACAAAATTACCAGTACGGACATCGAACTTTTCATATGTTCAGTCAGATGATTTCTTACACTGCAACATTACCATCTAACTTCAACTAACTGCATGTCCTCTGGTTCCAAAATTCTCGAATTCAAACAAGACCTGGGTCATGGATGTTTCATGGCGTAAAAATCCTGGAGTATAGCATCCTTCGGAAGGGAGTTGTATGGTATAAATTTAAGCCATTTAAAAAAAAAAGCTTAATCTTGAAACAAGAAGCATCTGATCAAAATGTATTCCCATTCACGCCAAGCTTTGAATTGCGATTCTAATTACAAAGAGCGTCATTAAATATATTAATAATAATGATAATAATAATGATATAAACTACATGACAACTAAAGAGAGAAATTGGTACCTGAGTCGGGATTTGAACCTAAGAATATTTCCAGTTCGAAATATGTGCCTAATTAGCTCAGTGTTAGAATTTCAGCACATAAAGCAGGAGTCTCGAGTGTAAATCTAGGCTCACATGCCAATTTTTCTCTCTAGTTACGTTAACTTGAGTCAATAGATGGCTAGTCTGGAAGCATTAATTTCCATATAAACGGCATGGCGTCATATTTAATTTTGGTTAAAATGCAGTGGGGTTTCTAGAAACTAACATAACTTAATGGGTTATAAAATTTCTGAATTTAGCAATATTAGAAGTAACGGTGATAACATTTTAATATTGTTTTTTAAGAACTGAAGATGCATCAGAACATAGCTCATTGTTGCTGGTAAAAGTCAAGACGTGTGTTTCTTGTTCCAACAGTTTCTAAATAGTTAATCGGAATTGTTTTCTTTATTGGGGTGTAAATTCCACCACTAGGATCCTTCTTCCTGATTGTGTTGCTTCCCCCCTTAGTGTAAAAAAATTACTCTTTTTCAGAGGTTCACTCTCCTAAAACCCCGGTACCTTCCTCGCACACTATATCTTTAAACCCCATTACATAGACTTTCTAAAACATCTTATATTAAAGTTACACTTTTCTTCTTCTTCTTCTTATTATTATTATTATTATTATTGTTATTATTATTATTATTATTATTATTATTATTATTATTATTATTATTATTATTATTATTATTATTATTATTATAAAGTCATACGAGAAAATATGAATATTAAATATTTTTTATTCAATGCCACCATGTTGTCATTTTGACACTCTGGTATTCTCTCCTGGCATGGCGTTATTATAACCCACTTCTGAGGTTAGGGCGCCTGGAAGGCGGAGTTACGTTGCTCCGATGAGAATATTAAATAGTAGATTATATGACATATAAGCAGTTAAATTAGTATATGCATGATACGACAAATGCAATAAAAAAGATTACCCAGAAAACATTGGAATGGTGTATATCTGGGGAAAAAAAAAAAAAAAAAGGAATACCTCGAAACCCATGGATGCAACAAGTAAGAACTGTAATCAGAACAAGAGGACTGAAGAACATGGAGTGGATGAATAGGACGGGAAAATAAAACTTCAGGCACAGAAAGATGTGTAAACATTGAAAATATGTATATAAATAAATACATAATAATATATATTTTTTTTTTTTTGCGGATGAGCCCATGTAGGACTACGCAAAGTATTTAGTGGCGTTTCCTTTGAGCCCAAATTTCTTTCATTCTTTTGCTATGAGCTTGTTTTCTATCATCTGTCCAAGTTATTCCAGTTTTTTTCTTCGGTTTGTCCTCTTGGTCAACTTGCCACTTGTTCACCTTAATTCTAAATATATCTCTGTTTGGGATATCTTCTTTAGTAATTCCTGCCAATTTTAAGTCCTTTTTGACTTCGTCAATCCACTTCATAGTATCCACTGGAGCTTTGCTTCATAGTATCCACTGGAGCTTTACTTCTGTTTTCGTAGAATTCCATTATCTGTTTTGTAAGCCTATTTGAGTTCATTCGTTTAATATGGCCATAAAATTTTAACCTTCGTTTTCTAGTATCACTATGAATGTCTGTATATATTTTTATTTCCTTTTTTACTTCTGAGTCTAAATGCTTCACCTATGACTTGTGGACCTAAAACTTTTCTTATAATTTTGCATTCTTTTTTCACTATATTTTCGATATCTTTTTTTCTGTTCAAAATTAATGTTTCTGCTCCATAGAGGCACTCTGGTTTAATTACAGTGTTATAGTGTCGAAATTATTATTATTATTATTATTATTATTATTATTATTATTATTATTATTATTATTATTATCATCATCATTATTATTACTTTAAATATTTTATAGACTTTTGACATCTAATACCATATCGTGTATAGAAACTGAACCAACTCGCTGGGAATAATAATAATAGTAATAATAATAATCATTATTATCATTATTAGTATTACAGCTCCATCTGTATCCATGACATGAAGTGTCACGGTATTCTTACAGTAATATTAATGAATCACAGAATCGGAAATTAAGCTCGTCCTCTTCGAATTCAGTTTGAAAGCTAGTAATCTTCCAAATGTTAGGTTGAATTCATGACTCGCTAATATCCCTGTTTCTTCTTTGATGGAATGATGCAGCTAAATCTGGACACCCAAAGGTCTTTAACTTGCCACACATGTGACATAGTTATTTTTAACTTCCCCTTTGAATATGGCCGCATGCTTGAAGTTTTTTTACTTAATACAGGCTTTCCACTTTACAGCAGTTTGCCCTTGATTTCTGCTTTCCAGATTTCTATCTTCCCATTGACCATCTTCCATACCCCTCTTCATCATGGCATCATAATATATTCCCTCATACCATGCTCTTCTACTTCTCCCCCTCTTCCTTCTGCCTGGTACCATCCAATCAAACACCTGTTTAGGCCACTGGTCTTCCGACATCCGTTGTACATATCCATACCACTATAGAGCTCTCTTTGTTATCCTTTCGATAACAGTTTCTTGTGCATCCATTTCTTGTCTGATATATGTATTTCGAATATGTTGTAGCCTGGATATTCTCATACTTCTCCATAATCCATCCATTTCTGTCGCCAAGATTCTTTTTTGCATCCTTTCATTTATTGTCCAGCTTTCTGAACCATATGTAAGTATATTTTCTATTATTGTCTGTATAATCTCTTTTTTTGTTTTTCTGGTCAAATTTCTATTCCATAAAAGACATTCAGGGATCTAATCGCTTTCCTTGCACAATTTACTCTGTTAATAATATATTTTTCACAAGTACCAGATTCATCTATTATAGATCCAAGATATTTAAATTCTTCAACACATTTAATTATCATATTATTTATTTGTAAGTCTTCTGAAGTTTTTTTTTGGTAAAAAAGTCATCTGTCTTGGAATGAAAAAAATACGAGCTTCTTATAGGCCTGCAGAGGCAGAACGCACTAGTGACGCTCCAGGTGGGTTTGGAGGCTAAATAAGAGGATGGCATGATTATTAGTCCTAACCTCCACCCGACTTTACTACTAGGAACGTTTCTGCTTCTAACTAAAACTAACTCACTGCCACTACCGAACCCATAGGTTCATGGCTGCGCGGACAAAACATCTCCATACATCCCTATCCTGAGTTAAGTTTTCTAATCATCTCCTGTTTCCCTCAAATCATAGTTAATGCTATTCTCCCATCTCGTTCTTAGCCTACCTACTGGGCGCTTTCCCCCCATTTTACTATAAGAAGTTCCCACAGCCCTATCGCAGTGTACGTGATTTAAATGTTATTATACCTGGTTTCAAATAAAGATTATGTAGGTCACTATTATGTAACATTCTCCATTCGCGTGTCTGAGCATCTCTCTTTGGTCCAAAAATGAACATTATAAAAATACTCGTAATGTTTTCTCATCATCAACAACAAGGATTAGGCCCAATGGCCTGTTCCGATCTCATTATAGGTCGAATTGGTCCTTCCATCTCTTCAATGGTCTTCCCAACATTCTTCTCCCTTTTGGTTTATAATTATACATTCTTCTTGGTATGCGCTGTTCATTCATTCGTAATACGTGCTGAAGATAAGCATTTTGATAATATTTTATTCTTTCACAGAGATTAAATATATTAAGTTCTGTTCTTATATCTTCGTTTTTCTTTTTATCGGTTCTTTGGTACCCTGCTATTGCTCTCAACATCTTCATTTCAGCATCCTCTATTTGTTTACTATCTGTCTTTGTTAATGTCCAGGTTTCACATCCATAGATAAGAGATGGAACTGCCAATACTTTGTAAAACTTCAAAATAGGTTATTTTCTAGTCTTATTCAATAAAGTGCGTTTAATTGTGCCACATAAATAATTGAATCGTTGTATTTTAGTGTGTGTAATTTTTTCTCATCCCTTAAAATATGAGTTCATGTTTTTCATCCACATATCATAACTGGGAGAGTAGTAGTTTTATATATTTTCACTTTTTTTTAGAGAAGTTGGACAATAGTCTCTGTAATACATAATAGCATGCATTTCCAGAATTGAGTCTATGTTTAATTTCATTGTGCATCTCATTCCTATTTGTAATTGTTGTTCTTAGGCATCTGAATTCAGCCCTGTCTTCGAAATTTCCCTCATTTGTAATTAACTGTTCAGTTCCATTTTATTTCTATGTCTGACCAAGTTGAAAATAATGAGATGCCCCTCCGGTTGTTGCAATCAGTTTTTATATTAATTTGGAAGAGCCCCTTTTTCCATATCATCCTAATCAACCGACGTGTATTATCCATCAATTTTTCTCCCGCTCATTTTATCAGTTTTGCTGGTATCCCATCTGAACTTGATGCTTTATAATATTTAATTTTCCTATCCCTACTTTAACCTCTAATGTCCTTGATTCTGAGTCTAATATTCCTGCTGTCTATAAATCATTCTCTTCAATGTCCTGTTCTGCATGTACATTTTATAGCTGATGGATGCTATACATTTTATAATTGGCCGAATGGGTCACAGAGTAATCTGTACATGAATGCATGAAGAAACGTCATTTCAGCCATTCCTTGAAGCCAATTATTGAAATTAGTAGGATTGGTAATTTAACGACAATCTTTTCACAACTTTGATCATTAAGTTTGTAATTCAAATATGGGAATGAAAGGCCTACAAATTTAGTTCAAATGCCTCTTAATTCAGACTTAAGGTTCATTTACAGGTATAAACCTGTGGCATGGGAATTACTGCTTTACTTCTCTCCCCAAGGAAGGAATATTCAGGATTTTTAAGCCTTTAAAAGTTAGAAGATTCTAGCCGGGTTTAAACCCAGGAACCTTGTACAAGAGGCAAAGTCCACTGTGACCGAATTATTAAGGTAGATAATTGAATAACTTTCTAGTTCTCGCTGAAAGTAATTCTATAATACCATAATGAAATTCATGGAAATGTAGAGGTAAAAGTTTGTGGTGAAGTGTGGATGACATGAGGTCTGCAGGGGGCCATGTCAGCTGGAATGACGAAATAATCAGACTCACTTCATCTGTAATATACAGTACTTCAGTACAATCTCTTGTCTGGCTAACCACAATCATTCTAATCAAATTCTGTTGTTACTCAACGGACTGTGCCTCGTCATAACTAACACTTCCGTCACTAATCATTTTTGAATCTCGGTTGTTACATTTCATACACAAATGAAATAGTCATATGTGGTAAACATAAACTGATTTATACATAATATAAGTATTAAGAAGAATTATCATAAGTAATATCATGAGTGATATTCTGGAAATGCCTGCTATTGTGCATTGCAGAGACTCTTGATGTCCCAACTCCTTTCAAAAAACGTTAAACTGAAAATGTATAAAACTGTTATTCTACCAGTTGTATTGTATGGGTGCGAAACATGGACTCTTACTTTAAGGGAGGAAAGGAGATTACAAGTATTTGAGAATAAAGTACTTAGGAAAATGTTTGGACCAAAGAGAGATGAACAGACAGGTGAATGGAGAAGACTACATAACAATGAACTACAGGGTCTTTATAGGAAACCAGATATAATAAGAACAGTTTAAGTCTCGTAGACTGCGATGGGCAGGACATGTTACACATATGGGGAATGAAAGACTTGCATGGAAGCTTCTTGTAGGAAAGCCGGAAGGAAAACGCCCAGTTGGTAGACCAAGAATGAGGTGGGAGAATAAAATTAACTATGATTTGAGGGAAGTAGATTATACAGGGAATGATTGGAGGGCATTAGCTCAGGATAGGGATATATGGAGAGCTTATGTCCGCGCGGCCATGAACTTACGGGTTCGATAGTACCAGTGAGTAAGTAAGTATATCATGAGTAATTTCTAATTTATCTAGAGGATTTGGAAAACAAGAATGGCATTTGTTAGGCTTATTTAACGAATAAAATTAAACTGTTTACTCACAAATCTTTATCTAAATATAGTTACCGGCATTTTAAAATATTTATACATTTATTGTAAACGATGATGTTTGAAAACAAATCAGAAATGCGAGGTTATGTATTTTCACTGCAACTTGATCGTATTATTTATTGCCAAATAGGATCGCAATATTGTAAAAATACATCCTAGTGGAGAAATAATGAAACACTTCAAACTGTATATTATAATCAACATTATAGGTTATTCATTTATTTTCTTAGTAAACAACTCAGTAAAATCAAGGAATCTGTTCATTATTTGCTATATTCAACGTATTTTTTGGAGAAAAATAATGCTCTGACCTGCTCAGAATATTAAAAATGAGCTTTCTTTGCCAACAAAAGTAGGAACTGATAAAGAGAAATCGATAAAGAGCGAGGTGAAACAGACACGACTGTCGTTGGTTGTAAAACAAAATTAATTGAAACGTGATTGGTCATTGACCATCATTTGGGGCATCAGTTAAATAGTATTTAACATTCCATGTAACATCATGTCTGCGAGTGAAAGAGCCGAAAAATTGTCCAGATGCATATTATTTTCAGCTGCAGATTTTTTACGTGCCGTAAATCTAAGAAGAGAACTGTTAACTATTGCATGCTGATACCTATCTTGAAATTTCTCTCAGAGAAGCGTTGTGATGTACAAAAGTAGTGTTCAAAAAATCCATCTGCCTTTTTAACTGGAAGTCACTAAAATCCTGCGCCAAATATCTCATTTAAACCATAGGGAAGAAATATAACACCTGAATTGGTAGATTGGTTAATCCTCAAAACCTGCCGCCCGCTTTGCGTTCCTCATTTCACTCCGCTCTTTTTCATTCAGTGAATCCATCTGCTTTATACAGTGGATTGATAATGCTGGATTCTGGCTTCGATTTCTGAGCCTTTCAGTTAAAAACGGCAGATTTTTTTTAACACCGTGTTGATATATCATAACGCTTCACTGGGAGAAATTTAAAGTAGCTTTCGGCATGCAATGGTTGACTGTTCTCTTGTAAAATACGGGGCCAATAGTTTTGCTTCATTTATGAAGAAAGCCTTGTTCGAAAATTTTACGGCCTTAAAATTTCTACCTACCCTGTAGGGTTTGAACCCGCGACTCTCGAAACTAGAGGCGGGAATTGAACGATAGAGATTAAATTCCAAGTTCCAAAGCAGGCTACACGACATATGACAGAAAAATAAATATATACAGCCTTTGAAATAATTGATAGCGCATAGATACTTTTCAAGTCCCAGAATGAAGTCATTGCGCATGAACAGAAGTCAGCTATTTGGTTCACAAATAGGTACAACTATTTGAGAAACTAAATCCGTTTTATTTCATTGTGTGTCGTGCAATGGAAAATAATATCGCGTGAATAAGTAGTGCAATAAATGTTGTAAATAAAACAAAGCAAAAAAAAAAAAACAAACAAAAAACAAACAAAGAAAAACATTTGAAATAAGGACGAGAGAAAATAAATAATAAACATAACAGCGGGATCGAACACGTGACCTCATGCATGAGACAGAAGCTTCCTCCACTAGACCACATCCATCCCTGCTAGAAACTGTCAGTATGTAGCGATGCAATACTCCACGACTAACTTGTATAATGAAACTAGAATGAACTTGATTTAATTTAAATTAATTTAAATAAATTAATGAGACGCGTTTTGCATTAGTAATGGAAATAAACAATATCGTTATGCCTTGTGTTTTTTAAACAAAGTAATGAGATATTACAATCATTATTCATTATATATATTGTATTGTAAGCCTATGTTTTCCCTTAACAGAGATTTAGGCGCTCTCCCCCTACAGGGAAGAATTTGAACCATACTAATTTAGTTACACTTGTTTTCGTTTTGTTTCGTAGATGTCTTTTTTTTAGTGGTACGTGGTCAGCGTTCCGCCTCATGCTGACATCTAGAAAACCAAAGTAGTACTAGGACGGGAAAATTCGGTAAATTTTACTTACAGGCCTTTTCATTCAGGCTTAAGGATTTTTTACGAGCCTGAAAATCTTCAGACTCGGGACCCACGGCTTAAAGTCCCTCCCGGAGGACTTGCTCCTTGGATTTTTCCGTCCTAAAAAATCCATTGACCCCGGCCGGGTTTGAACCCGCGACCCTCGGGACCAGAGGCAAGGAGCATAACCACTAGTCCACCGCGGCCGACTGTGTATATATATATATAAGTCCATCGCTGTTGTCTCGAGGTAGCGTGCTGCCTTGTCAGGCAGCGGGCCCGGGTTCTATCCCCGGTCTGGGCAGTTTTTCTGGATGAGGTTTTTATCGGTTTTTTTTTCCTCGCCAGTAAGACAAATGTCAGGAAAACTTTAAGGCCCAAACGGTCCTCGAAATCATATGGCCATCATCACTATCATTATCCTTCACCTAGTAAAGCTGCAAGCATAGCATGAAAATCGTCCTAAGAAAGCATATTACCGACTGCTCTACTGAAGCAAACTATACTAATATTACATGAAGAAAGACTTACGCTGCCGGATTTGACCTCAAAGGAGACAGCACACGTAACAACTTACTAGTGTGAATCGCTCTTCAAAACTTCAACTTTCCACCATCAAGAGTTGCGCCATCAATTTTTTCAAAGGTTGTACATGCGAAAACAAATTTAGAAGACTTCTCATTAAACTCACATGAATACAGACAACCTATAAGGAACACTTAGGATGCAAAGAAATCCCAAAATCAGAATTTACTGTATAGTCTATACAGAACCCACAAGTTTGGGAAGACCTAGGAAGACTTAATCCCAATACTTTGGAGCCTCTGAGTTAAAGCCCAAACCGCGATGATGTTGATTTTATACATTTTACAATAAGTGTATTTTTTAAAGACTGAATATAGTCACATTTAAAATACATTGAATTACATTAGTTATAATGAATGTGGGTGATACAGCATGAATCATACAGCACAAGTGGCCGGCTGTAGGACGTACTTTACTACATTAACCTTGCGTTGAGATATGTTTATCTCTTGATTTACAGACCGCATTATCCACATAAATATGTCACATAATATTTTAGTGCGTTGTTGTATTACTCGTACTATACTCTCCGTCAAACGTACAGATTTCAGTCCTATGCTCTCAAACAAAATAATTTTTATACCGAAGACTAATACAATGTGTAGCCCAGATATACCGTATATATTTAGTAAGTAAAACATTCAAGTATTATATGGTTTTCATAAATATTTATTTTATTCAACATTCGTAATGAATTGTTATATATTTTTAAATAAAAAATAATAATCAATTGAGTTGGTGTTTACTTGACGAAAATCCATATTTATTAATGAAATAAAAATAAAACGTAGTTTTATTTTTATTTAATTAATAATAATATAATAGTTTTAAAAAACTAAAACAACACGCTTTATTAGAAAACCGAACTAATAATGAAAAATAATTTTAATTTCCAACACTCTTAGGATAAAATTAAAGTGGTCAACAAAAAAATATATCCAACACATCTAGAATAAAACTATAGTTATCTACTTACTTACTCACTGGCACTATCGAACCCGTAGGTTCATGGTCGCGCGGACATAAGCCCTCCATACATCCCTATCCTGAGCTAATGTTTTCTAATAATTCCCTGTATAATCTACTTCCCTCAAATCATAGTTAATGTTATTCTCCCACCTCATTCTTGGTCTACCAACTGGGCGTTTTCCCTCTGGCTTTCCTACAAGAAGCCTCCATACAAGTCTTTCATTCCCCATACGTGCCACATGTCCTGCCCATCGCAGTCTATGAGACTTAACTGTTCTTATTATATCTGGCTTCCTATGAAGACCATGTAGTTCACTGTTATGTAGTCTTCTCCATTCACCTGTCTGTTCATCTCTCTTTGGTCCAAAAATTTTCCTATGAACTTTATTCTCAAATACTTGTAATCTCCTTTCCTTCCTTAAAGTAAGAGTCCATGTTTCGCACCCATATAATATAACTGGTAGAATAATAGTTTTATATATTTTCAGTTTAACGTTTTTTGAAAGGAGTTGGGACATCAAGAGTCTCTGCAATGCATAATAGCACGCATTTCCAGAATTGAGCGTATGTTTAATTTCTTTGTGCATCTCATTCCTATTTGTGATTATTGTTCCTAGGTATTTGAATTCAGCCACTTCCTCAAAATTTCAGTTATCTACAAAAAAAGTAATTTTACCATCAAAATCGTGGGTTGCTTTTTATAGTTTTTACGTTTTCTTTTTAGAGACTTTACTTTTACCAATATATGTTTACTATTAAATATATTAATTGATATAGAGCACTCCACGCTTTTGATAGTAAAATTATTTTTTTTAGATAACTCTAGTTTTATTCTAGATGTGTTGGAGATGATTTTTTTGTTGACCACTTTAAGTTTATCCCAAGAGTGTTGGAAATTAAATTATTTTTTATTTTTTAGTCCGGTTTTCTAATAAAGCGTGTTGGTTTAGTTTTTTAAAACTATTATTCATTTTTTATTTTTTAGTTTTAATATTTTACAGAATAAGATAAAAATGTAAATATCTTTAAATTCGATACTATTGTAGTATGAGCTAAAAGTAATAATCTACTAAAAAGGTATCCTCCGGGCCGGATTTGAATCAGCGACCTATGGGTTACTGAAATTATATACCACTACAGTCCACCACTCTACCAAATGAGCTCTTACAACGATTGAGTAAGAAGTTAATAAGTCCGCAACCTATTATACCGGTTTTTATTATTTTGATTTTCTGATGATTCTGGCCAGGATTTTTGAAAAAAAATTACGAAATTATTGTATTGTCATTGGTCCTTTACAAGTATACAAAGTTTGAAGTCGATGCAATGATTTTAAGTGGGTGAAACTCGTGTTGAAATTCCGTTACATAATCACACAAACACTTTTTTGATTTTCTGATGATTCTGGCCAGGATTTTAGAAAAAAATATGAAATCATTGTATTGCCATTGATCCTTTACAAGTATACAAACGTTTTAAGACGATCCAATGATTTTAAGTGGGTGAAAATCGCGTTGAAAGATTCCATTACAATAGATAGATACAGGTCAGGCTAATAAAAAGCGTGTAAAACATTCAGGTATTCGTCTGAATAAGATACAGTGTATTGAAACAGCTGTTACGAATGTTAAATAAAATAGATATTTATGAAAATCATATAAAACTTTGATAGTTTTATTTAATAAATAAACATAATGGATTTTCATGAAGTGAACAGCACCGTAGCCGAGTGGTTAAGGCAGGAAGCCTTGGCGCAGAGCTAACGGGACTTGCGCTGGTTCAAGTCTCCATGGAGGAAGAAATTTTCTCATGGTATTTCGGCCAGTGTGGGACCGGTGCCCACCCAGCATCGTGAGGCATTTGGGTAGCTACAATAAGTAGCTGTTCCAGGTTGAGAAAACCAGCTAATGTAAATTAATAAATGACAAGACACAGAAATCATCCGTTCCATTAGTGGATAAAAGACCTTGACCTCTAACAGGGGCTATTGGAGCTTTAATTATAATAACAGGCCTTATTAAGTGATTCCATCTCTATAGCCAAGAATTAATATTTGTAGGAATAATAATGTTATTAACAATAATTCAGTGATGACGAGATATGGTGCGTGAAAGGACCTATCAAGGTCTCCATACCAAATTCGTTACAAAGGGTTACGATGAGGGATAATCCTATTTATTATTTCAGAAGTATTTTTCTTCCATAAATGCTGGGGGACTCGTCATGCTGACCACATGACATCCCTACACTGGCTAGATGATCATCTACCTCTGTGATTGACACATGTGGATGTGAGGCCAGCAGTGTATGGTAGGCTAAGGGCCTTCTAGGCCCTGTCGCGCCATGGAATTAATTGAACCCCAAATCAATTGATTACAGATATTTCTAGTCTACCATTAAAGCAAACAAACACAATGGTTTGAGTCATGTGCAGTACAGCCTATCTATAGAGTGGAGAAAAACACGACAATTAAAAGTTTGTGACGGATCCAATGCCAGCTGCTAGTATCCTTGTCAGAAAGTTAAAACTACTGAATTTATCTTCCTTCGGTAGGGAAATAAAACTTGTAGTCCCCATGCTGTAGATTTATTGCACGTAAAAGAATCTTAAGTTGGAAATAAAATATATCTGAGAAAAAATGTCAACTATATTATACCTAGGTTTGAATTGCGAGTTAGTTAAAGAATATTTAAATAAAATACTACCTATATTCTAATATATATATATATATATATATATATATATATATATAAAGGAGAGGACACGTTCTGTATATCATCAAATTAAATAAAATGTTGTGAGATTAAAGAAGAAGATCTAATGTTTAAAATCATTCCTGGTTTAGTGATCTAATGGCCCCTCGTTTTGGAAATATTAGAAATTCTTTGTAACATACTTCCTTCATATGCCTATTAAAGGAACTCTATACCGCGTGACGGTGTAGTTCATGTGGATAGACACTAGACTGCCACGTAGGCATTCAGGGTTCGAATTCTAGTCTGCTTTTCTTAATAATGATTAGCATTGTAATCACATTTCTCTATTTACGTATATAAAATTTCTTAATGTATTGAACACTTAATATTTTAAGCAAATTAGTAATTAACTATTATTTGGGGCTGAAAAAAGTATGGATTGCAGGCTAGGCTGCATCATACTTATAGCGCTGTGTTTACAAACTGCACGTTGACACGTGCTACTCGGGACAGGCTTCTAGTACAGTCCACTTTGTGTAAGAATGGACACATAATAGAATAATGTTCTTTGCTCATTTTTTGTTTCGGCATTCTGATACAATCTCACATCATGTAAACAGATATATTACTGAGGAGAGTCGAACATACACACTCTCCGCTCCGAGCAAGCAGTGAAGACGCTCAACAGACACGCATTTTGTAAATATTGTATATAGAAATTAGTTACTACCCTGATACCGATAACCTTTTTTTCAGCCCTACTAATTTGTATTGTAAAGGATAAACAAATATTTGTGTTTGCATAGACACCAATGCGACCAGTTCAAGGATGCGTAACTCAAGAATTAATACTATATCATAATTATTGTATTGTAAGCCTGTGTTTTCCCTTTACAGAGATTTAGGCGCTCTCCCCCTACAGGGAAGAATTTGAACCATACTAATTTAGTTACACTTGTTTTCGTATAAATGTCATTTTGAGTGGTACGTGGTCAGCGTTCCGCCTCATACTGACATCTAGGACGGGAAAATTCGGTAAATTTTGCTTAGAGGCCTTTTCATTCAGGCTTAAGGATTTTTTACGAGCCTGAAAATCTTCAGACTCGGGACCCACGGCTTAAAGTCCCTCCCGGAGGACTTGCTCCTTGGATTTTTCCGTCCTAAAAATCCATCGACCGCAGCCGGGTTTGAACCCGCGACCCTTGGGACCAGAGGCAAGGAGCATAACCACTAGGCCACCGCGGCCGACTTATATCATAATTATACAAACAAAAATATAAACATTGCAATATGAATGAAGTAATAATAATAATACCAAATATTATTTTTAAAAATTAGAACTGTGCGGGATTCGAAAACGCAATATCTATATAATAACCAGCGTTCTCAAAATTAATCCTAGAGTTGAGAAGGCGGAAATTAAAATAATAATGGAATCTAATTTCTTTTTATTTGTAGTTAAAACTCAACTTGAATCTCTTCTTAAAATAATGAAGATAGTCCAGCGCCTACCCACATGATCTTCGCCGCCCTTCAATAGGCACCTAAAAGAAGTATGCTACAAAAAAATTGCTAATATTTCCAAAACGAGGGGCGATTAGCCCCCTAAACTAGGTATGATTTTGAACAGTAGGCGTTGTTCTTTAATCTTACAAAAATGTATTTAATTTGGTGATATACAGAGCGTGCCCTTCTCTCCTTGTAAGAAGGTATTGCATCAAATTATATATAATGTGACTATCTTTACGTTAAATTGATATATATATATATATATTATATATATAATATATATATATATATATATATTATTCTTTAATAACAGAATATCAAGCTGAATTCAGTTTTAGATGTTCAGTGTACCATAACGTTTCATTATTTAAAAAATTGTGAACTTTTGAAAACGCGATATCAGCGTTTTTTCCCCCTATTCATGTGGAAGGGCCCTTAAATGTTATATAGATATATATTTCAGTAATAATAATAATAATAATAATAATAATAATAATAATAATAATAATAATATTTATTCGTAAAGAAGGAATTCCTTTGGCTATTGAGAATAGTACGGCTTCGAATATGCAGTAAACATTTTTTTATGTGACACGAACACTGCGTGATTTCATCAACCGTACTCACTGTGAGAATCATATGACTTCAACTTCTCGACCACTTGTTATCGGTACACAAGACTCGTCGTCGCACTCCCTTTCTGCAGCTCTCGCTTACGAGAGAGATAAGAGAACAAGAGTTTGACCTGCCTTTAATGTTATAGTAAATTTGCTCCATCTTATTCCTACAATGACAAAGTGAGTTTTCTTTATTTTTTGCTTAACATTGGATATTGTCACGTAATCAGTGTATATTGGGTTATATAAATGCAATTAACTGAGTCTTAAATCATTAAATTACTGTTGTATAGATTTATCCCCGGCAGATAGGGGAGATTTTAATGTTTATTGCGAACTTATATCTGCAGCAAGCGACGGGAAGCTACCACACCTACAATTCCCTAGTAAAGCTGCAAGCATAGCATGAAAATGCTATAACTGCAGTGAAGGACCTGCCTTCGGGCAGAATTACTATGGATGGATGGATATCTGCAGCATGGAAAATGTATGTTTCCGGACAAAGGTTACCATTCGAAAGTAGGCCCTAGAAGTTTTTGTTATGAGAATCTCTGAATGCTCTGTATATATATATTTTACTTTTTATCGCACAAGAATACTGGCCGTATTTGGTCGATAACCGAAATTAATATTGTGCTACAAAATAATACACTTCACTTACCAGGTGTCTGACGATAACACTCATGTGCCTGTACAGGATGCCGGTTATCACTTCAATTGGAACTACTTAACCAATAATAGACATTATGATTATATTATTTCACAAAATGTACATTTCACTGTAATATTAAAGCACTGACACAATGTGAACACAATTCACTCCACATTAACATCCGGCATGCTTATTTGCGGCATACTAGCGCATCCTAAAAATTCCGGAATGTAAAGCTGAAACTCGAACGCTTTCCATTGACAACCACAACGTGCCTTTATATCATCGTTGACATCTGTTATTCCGCAATTTTTATTTAATTCCATAAATCGATTTAACATTGTTATTATTATCCAATTGATAATAATGTAATACAATTAAAGTAAAGGAACAATAATTACAAAGAGGAATGAGATGCACAGAGAAATAAACATTGGCTCAATTCTAGAAATGCATGCTATTCTGCAATACAGGGACTCTTGTCACAACTATTTCCAAAAACGTTAAACTTAAAATATATAAAACTGTTATTCTCCCATTTATATTACATGGATGTAAAACATAGACTCCTACTTCAAGGGAGGAAAGGAGGCTATGAGTATTTGAGAATAAAGTTCATATGAAATATTTGGACCAAAGAAAGATAAACAGAGAAGACTACATAACAGTGAGCTACATGGTCTTTATAGGAAACCAGATATAATAAGAATAGTTAAGTCTCGTAGACTGTGACGGGCAGGACATGTGGCACAAATGGGGAATGAAAGAGGTGCATGGAAGCTTCTTGTAGGAAAATCGGAGGAAAACGCCCAGTTGGTAGACCAAGAATGAGGTGGAAGAATAACATTAGCCATGATTTGAGGGAAGTAGATTATACAGGGGATTATTGGAATACATTATCTTAGGATAGATATGTGTGGGAAGCTTTTGCCCGCGCGGCCATGAACCTACGGGTTCGATAGTGCCAGTGAGTTAGTTAGTTAAATATAAAATAGTATTTAAAATGCATATAAATATAGTTTGCTACATATACCATATGAAATACAAGTACAGCTTTATGTAATTCCATAAATCAATTTAACATTATTATCCAATTTATGTCCACCGCTGTGGTCTCTTGGTAGCGTGCTGCCTTGTCACGCAGCGGACCCGGGATCGATTCCCGGTCGAGACAGGCTCCTGGGTGAGGATTTTTTCGGGTATTTTCCTCACCCGTATGACAAATGTCAGGAAGCTTAGGGCCCAACAGTTCCCGAAAATCATCAGGCTATCATCATCATCATCATCCTTATCATTATCATCATCATCTTTCACCGGTGTGGAAAGCAACGGGAAGCTACCACACCTGTAATTCCCTAGTAAAGCTGCAAAGCATAACATGAAAATGCTATGATTGCAGTGAAAGACCTGCCCTCAGGCAGAATTACTATGGATGGATGCAATTTATAGTAAATGAATAAAATCAAAATAAAGTAAATAAATATAAAATAATATTTAAAATGCATATAAAAATAAAATTTGCTACATATATCATGGGGCACGCCGTAGCGTAGTGGTTAAGGCACTGCGCTACAAGCCGGAAGGTCGAGGGTTCAAGTCCCCGTGGGGTCAGGATTTTTAAACTGACCCAAACCTTCTGGCGGCACTATGACCCTGAGGTCGACTCAGCCTCTAACGGAAATGAGTACCAGACGCTTGTTCTGGGGTAAAGGCGGCCGTCACGCAGGGCTGACATCAAGTGCCGATTGTCTAGAAATAGTGGGAGCCTTAACCTCCCACTACCCCAAAGGCCTCCTGAGGCCTGTAGTGGGAATACTTTACTTTACTTTACATATATCATATGAAATACAACTACAGTTATGCCTTATCTTGTGTAATTATTTACACTTCTTCATAATATTGTTAATAACAATTTCTCTACTTAATAACAAGATGGTAAAGATTATCTAGCATACTTTTTACCCTATTTACTGATTTAAGCTATATATAATACAGTATATTCCATGGACACTGTAAAAACAAACATTATTTATATTAATATTTAATTTTAGGAAGTTATATTTTGAGGTTATTTTAATTATATTATTTTTGGTCTGGACATCTTACCTCAATATTAATGTTGATTTGTTCTTGGACATGTTTCAAAACAATTCTCTGTTTTATCTTCAGCTTTCCCAGACTGGGAAAGCTGAAGATAAAACAGAGAATTGTTTTGAAACATGTCCAAGAACAAATCAACATTAATATTGAGGTAAGATGTCCAGACCAAAAATAATATAATTATTTATATTACTTATCACAAAACAAATATAACAAAACATGATAACCAAAGTACATAAGTGGAAAAGGTATACCATATTAATTGTAAGAGTTTAAATGACCTACTATTATACTCTAATTGTCCACCGCTGTGGTCTCGAGGTAGCGTGCTGCCTTGCCCGGATTCGATCCCTGGTCGGGGCAGTTTTTCTGGGTGAGGTTTTTATCGGGGTTTTTCCTCACCTGTAAGACAAATGTCAGAAAAACTTTAAGGCCCAAACGGTCCCCAAAATCATATGGCCATCATCATCACCATCATCCTTATCATTATCATCATCATCATCATCATCATCCTTCACTGGTGTGGAAAGCAACGGGAAGCTACCACACCTACAATTCCCTAGTAAAGCTGCAAAACATAGCATGAAAGTGCTATGATTGCAGTGAAAGACCTGCCCTCGCACAGAATTACTGTGGATGGAACTATAATCACAATAAATCATATTAAAAAATTAAAAATTTTTTTTAGATTGTTATATTGTCACCACTGATTAATTTTCCCTAAATATATTAATATATTATACAAGCATTGCCCTCCAAAATATTCATTTCAACCTAAGATTCCACCAAATTCTTTAAGTTTCAAGACCATAACTATTACTACTCCAGTAAAATACCTGGGTGGAAAAAAAAAATCTCACCAAAGAAATTTGTCCAGCTGAGGATCCCAGACCTTCTGCATCTGAGACAAAGATATTGCCCCTAAGACCGTAGCAATGGACTTATCTATCTACTGAAATAATTTTATTTCTGTTAACAAATAGATATCATAAGCACCACGTTATAATGAAGATTTTTGTGGATTTTGCAGTGGTCGAACAGAAAAGCAAGCACAAAGAGATGCTCAAATGCGACTGCGAAGTCCACCTCAATTCACAAGAACACCAAGTCGACGGTATCAACGCCGTATAGTTGAAGGAGCACAAGACAGTAAGTTTATTTTTAATTATATTTCTTATAATAAATGTTAATTCCTTCTATGGTTAATTCTATTCAATCAAATAAATTAATTTACTGCTTTTACAGAATTCATTCACCATTTTAGAAGAATCTTCCAATCATTCCTAGACTGTACATCTTTCTCAATTGCTCCAAATATTTTTATGGATTTTCTTTTTTTAATTTTGGGCCCAACTTGTCATTAGTCCTCTTATGTACTGGTATTCTTTTAACTTTTTTATCATCCATTCCTGAATTAATTTTGATATTCTCTCTAATCCCAATAATCCCAGTGGCCATTGTTAAATTATTGTACCTATATATTTTACTTAGTATATTAATCTCTTTCTGATATTTTTGCAGCTCCAAAAGTTGAAGAAACAGTGAACAACGAAAACATTCCTCCTCAAGAAATGAAATCTGTGTCCATTCCACAGCCTGCTCATTCGTAAGTTAATTTTTCATTTCCACTAGAACAGAAATATATTTGAGTTAATTTCAGATTAACATTATTTTTAAAATAATATATTGTAATGATAGAGTTTTTCTTCTTGGAAATTTATTTTTAAATGAAACATGTCAATTTCATAAAGGTATTCTCCATATTTATTAATTAATCAATTGAGTTGGAGTTTACTTGATGAAAATCCATATTTATTAATTATTGTTCATTTCTCAGTATTGAACTGTCTGGATTTGGAGTTTCTATTAGAGAAGACAGTGATCTAGAACTCTGGTGTCTAGGGTTTCATGTGAGGATAGAATATAATTTAAAGTTATAATTAAATTATTTTTTAGGATTAATATTGAGTGGATAACCTATTTTTAATAACTCACCTCAAACAATTTCAAATTCCTGACCATTGGTTTCAAACAAATTTTCGTTCATCTTCAGTCCATGACTCCAACTAACTGAAGATGAACGAAAATTTGTTTGAAACCAATGGTCAGAAATTTGAAATTGTATATGGTGAGTTATTAAAAATATGTTCTCCACTCAATATTAATGATATAAACTCATAATGTTTACTTCCAACATTAATTTAAATATATTTTTTATGAATATGTATATGAATATATTAATGTATGCAGACGATCTGGTAATTATACAAAGTCAGAGGATGATTTACAAAGAACCATTACATGTTGAATCAATTAGGACTCTATCATAATCTCAAAGTCTCAACTTCAAAAACTACAATTATGGCTTTTCAGGACAAAGTGCCAGTCAGAGCAAAAATAGTAATCAATAATGAAATAATAGAACAGATAGCACACTTTAACTATCTTGATATAACATACAGCTATGATTGGGATATACACAATAAATTAAACCGATATCAAATGATGTGTGGCACCATTAGAAGAACCCTCCAAAAGACTCGAAGAGAAACTCAGCTCAGGTTTTATAAAATTATGGCTGTTCCTGTTCTTTTATATGGATCTGAATCTTGGGTACTTACAAAAAAAGATATCTCACACATTCAAGCCACTGAAATGAAATTTTTAAGATCCACGCATGTATAGATTACACAATGAATCAATAAGAAATGAACTGGAGATATTTTGAATACTTGATAAACTAGACGAGCCACAATACCAATGGAAAGAACATTTAGACAGAATGGACAATACAAGATTACCCAAAAGATCAATGCCTACAAACCACATGAAAAAAGATCTTTTGGACCGCCAAAAAAAACGATGGACTTGAGACTGGAACAGGTCGCATTGATCTAATCCTGGAAAGGAAGAAGAAGAAGAAGAAGAAGAATTCACACTATGAGGTATTATTTATTTAGATAAAGTTGTATCACTCACCTCACATTCTTGAAGAATATGAGGTGAGTGATAAAAGTTTACCTAAATTATAATTATATTTTAACATTTGCTATGATGGATAAATTATTGATTTGTAAAGAAAAATTAATGCCCGAACTCAAACTTCTGGCTTTGTACGCCAATGCAATGTTTATTTCAAAAGCCTAACTAGATTTAATAGATTGTGTAAATTCTCATTAATGTCTTCTGGAAATATAAGCCATTCAATCGCACTGCTATCAATGGCTAGAGGCTTCAGACGTAGAGAATGGTATATGAGAAAACGAAAATTAGTGTTTGCACCAGGAGCCTGAATTAGCGTAATTGATAGCACATTGGCATACAAAGTCAGAAGTTCGGGTTCAAATCCCAGTTCAGGATTAATTTTTCTTTGCAAATTAATAGAATTTAATATTTAACAGCGAGTATCAAGGCATGTTTGATGTATCAACATCTAATTACCTTATGGTAGTTACTGGATGTTATTTATATAAAATATTATAGATTCTTAATTAATGAGTCTGGGACAAGCTCACGATAAAACAGAATTGTTTTGAAACATGTTCAAGAACAAATCAACATTAATATTGAGATAAGATGACCAGACTAAAAATTATTTAATTATAGATTCTTCCCCAACATGTGCAACTTAGAAACCTGTTAATTGAAATGAATGGTAATTTATATAAATATCATGGTATCAAACAGGCCTTGAAGCTTGATTCAATCTACATTTTATAAGATTTAATTAATTTTAATAATGCAATGTTGTAATTTTCAGTGTTGGTAGTTTGTATCGCTCAACATGTAGTATACCAGCAGTGTTACCATCTCACCCACGAGCTGACTCTCCGCGCAGCACTCGCAGTGCCCCCTGGACCCAGCCTCATGTGCGCGGTCTCTACACAACCTCCAGTCCACGCTCTGTACGATCTGCAGGCAACAACAGTCAATTGCTCAGCCGACTTACACGCAGGTCTTCCAGTGTCGAGAGCCAAAGTTCTAATGATTCTCGCTCCTGCAAAAGGTGCAACATTACTTCAAGCAATATTATAATGTTTTCCTATCAGAGTTTTAGATTCTTCTGCTTTATTTCTCTTATTAAAAATAAACCTAAAGCATGACAAGTTTAAAGTGTCTAAATTGACTCTGGTTAATATTTCATTTTAGGAAGTGATATTTTGAGGTTATTTTAATTATATTATTTTTGGTCTGATCATCTTACCTCAATATTAATGTTCAAGAACAAATCAACATTAATGTTGAGGTAAGATGATCAGACCAAAAATAATATAATTGACTCTGGTTGCTTTAATAATTTATGATAGCATAGTCCTCTGTGCCTAAATTCAGTCTCTATGAAGTAATGAATTTGAGTTCAGGTACACCAACCTCACAAAATATTAAAACCAGCAGTGCTTGCAACTTCCTTTATTAGTGAAGGTCTTTTACTATACTTAATTTCCCCTGATATAAATTTTGATAAAATAAGTGAAAAGAAACTAGGCAGCTTTCTCTATATAATCTCTATTGCACACATTCATTTGTTTGTCATGATGATGTTTTTTTTCCTATGAAACATATTTGTCATAGATGCAGTACAGATCAATTTTCAAGGAACATGTAATTGATGTATTTAGTGAGATGAATACATGTCTCATAGAGCTAATCTACAAGAAAATTAATGAATTAGAAATGTAATTATTTAAATCTTAAATTTTTATAATTTTGTAGTTTTTTTGTTGCTCAAATTCTTAACCAGTCAATAGACAAGATTTACAAGAACAAGTTGATTTTAATATCGGGCTTCCAATATAAACCCGGACCGGCCTCATGGGGTTTCACCCGTCAGGCAGCGCTCTCTCCTCGTCCGCATTTCACTCTGCCAGTTGCTCGTCCTTGAACTACTCTGTTTACTATCGTTCGACAAGATGAGACGTCAGCTGACATTAGAGCAGCGCATTTATATGTGTAAATGTTATTATAAATACGAATCAGCTCGTCACGTTCACGAGGAATTTATTCGGAACTTCCCTGGACAATTACCTCCTTCCAGATCGACAATCTTGTGACTAAATTTGAGACCACTGGTTCAGTACAAAATAAGAAACACATGCAAAGGCATACGGTTCTCACCGAAGAAATATTAGAGGAAATTGGCGAAAATTTGGAACGTTCACCACAAAAATCATTACCGAAATTAGCACAACAAGTTGGGATTTCAGTATCTTCTGCACATACAAAGTGTACAAAACAAATCCGCACACATTGGAAGAATTGAAGAACAACATAAGAAATGAAATCAGAAACTTGACAGTGCCCAAACTACAGCGTGTCAATCTAAATGTGTTTACTTGGTATAATGCCTGTTTAACTGCGGGAGGACAACATTTCCAGCATTTTCTATAAGGTAAGAAACAGTTCAAGGACGGGTGGCAGGCAGGGTGAATTGCGGGAGGAAGAGACAGCACTGCGTGCCGGGTGAAACTCCATGAGGCCGGTCCGGTTTTATATTGGAAGCCCATTAGTTCAATATGTGGCATGTGTAATTAATAGAGGAACTTGGAAACCATGATAGTGAGGCAAGTCAGTGATTATGTCTACGCAATTTATTTTTTCACTCTCTACCACTGCTCATGACTGCTTTAATTCAATTTCCAGAATTTATCATAACAACTTTATGCTAATTTATTGTCAGACTGTATGTATTCATATAGCTTATTTACCACATTTCAGACATCGGCACCATCGCAGTCGTCGAGGATCTGACAATGAAAGTGAATTATCAAAATGTTCAGGGAAGTCACATGGGCATCGGAGACATCGGCATCGCTCCCATGGGAACAAGCGGGACTCAGGATCTGAACAGGACCATCACAGACATCGGCACAAAGGATCCAACAGGCACAGGTATAGTGCATAAAAAAAATATAGCCTTGATTTATACATGATCAATCTGAAATAAAACCATGAATTCATTATGGCTTCATACCCAGTGTTCTAATATTATTCCATTTCTTCTGGATTTGAAGGCTATGGTTGCCAAAATATTCCCTTGCCTCTTTTAGGTGATTTCCCTAGGAGTGTTTGCTTTGGCATCACACTACAAATAGGACTGTACTTACACTTGGGTCGCAACATGGGTTATGGCATAGGGTAGCGAATTTTGCATGTGACTCTATCAATCCTCATGGACATTAGCTTTTCATACATCCCTATCTGAGCTAATATTTTCCAATCATTCCCTCAGAGCATGATTAATATTATTCTCCTACCTCATTCTTGTCCTATCTACTGGGCACTTTCCCTCTAACTTTTCTACAAGTAAGTTTCCATGTTACCTTATGTTTCCCATTTGTTCTATATATTCCACCCTTTGTAATCTGCAAGACTTAACTGCTCTTATTACATCCAGTTTCCCATAAAGTTTATGTAGCTCATATTTTAGATGTAACAAATGTTCAGTTTTCTATTCATGATATTTCTATAATGTACATTCAAACAGGAGTGTAATTCATTAAAAACAGTAAAAGTATGTACTGATGTTTGATGTCAGTTCACACTCCACAATAATTAAAACTTATAACTTCAAATCTGTCATAATGGAAGACCACGTTCCTTCAAAGAAAATTAATGTCTCATTTAGATATTGTCTTATTGTTTTTTTTTTAACTTTTACAGGAATTAATCACTATGAGGTTTAATTTATGACAAAATCAAATGCTTCTTACCTCTCCTCATATTCCGATTGAGGGTCTTTCCACTTTTTCAGCGGTTGCCCTTTTACCAGCCGGCTGCTGGCCCTTCACATCTACATGTGTCAATCACAGAGGTAGATGATCAACAGCCAGTGTAGGGGTGACATGTGGTTAGCATGTCGAGTCCCCCAGCCGTTATAGCTGGTTCCTCAACCTGGAGCCGCTACTTATTGTAGCTACCCATTGCCTCACGATGCTGGGTGGGCACCGGTCCCATACTGGCCGAAATACCATGAGAAAATTTCTTCCCCCATGGAGACTCGAACCAGCGCAAGTCCTGTAGCTCTGTGCCAAGGCTTCCTACCTTAACCGCTCGGCTACGGCGCGGGACACCTCTCCTCATATAAATCTTCTAAGTAGATCGTGATTTTGAGGCCATAACAGTCTTATCTTCAGTACAATCTTGGTGACTGATGTTATGTCGATCGAAAGAAACACTTCTAATCAGTCGTCAAGATTGTACTGAAGATGAGACCATTATGGTCTCGAAATAGCGATCTATTTAGAAGATTTATATGAGGAGAGGTAGAAACATTTGATTTTATCATTGCCTTATTGATTAAACAAAAATCATATTAAAGTTTTCATTGCACAAAGTATGTCATTTCTTATGTATTTTGATTCACTGAGTTCAAATATAATCTTTATTTAAATTTAGCACCTCAGTTTTTTAGTGAGTTCCAAAGGAATGAAGCTATTGAGCATAAAAGAGCTTTATTCCATGAGTTGCTCAGGAAAATATAAGATTTTTAACTTTTACAGGAATTAATCACTACGAGGTTCAATTTATGGTAAAATCAAATGTTTCTTACCTCTCCTCACACAAAACATCTAAGTAGATCGTGATTTCGAGACCATAACAGTCTCATCTTCAGTACTATTTTGGCGACATGTTATGTCGATTGGAAGAAACTCTTCATCTTCCCTCTGTTGGTGGACCGATGAACCTCTGGACCAGGTCAGAATTTTCAAAGTTCATAAGTTTTCTTTGTTTTTCTGAATGTGGATCAATTATTCATTTAATTTAATCAAAAGCCAGTCTAATTAAACAAATAGACAAACAAAAGGAACTCACAGTTTGGGAAAACATCCACATTTAGAAAAACAAAGGAAAACTTATGAACTTCGAAATTCCTGCAAATTCTGACCTGATCCAGAGGTTCATCGGTCCACCAACAGAGGGAAGAAGAAGAGTTTCTTCCGATCGACATAACATCAGTCACCAAAATAGTACTGAAGATGAGACCGTTATGGTCTTGAAATCGCGATCTACTTAGAAGATTTGTATTAGGAGAGGTAAGAAACATTTGATTTTACCATAAAATATATTTATTCATGACTACTCATCAGTTAATCATTTGGAATTTGTTTTAACAGCCTAATAACCTTCTCTTATTGTCAATACAAATAATAAGCATGGAAAATTTGTGAATATTTCTATTTGTGGAGAAATAATAGTGATTTAATATGATTTTCTCTGGAAGTAATGTTATATTTGTGTGCAGACATGGTAGTCATTATGAATTGGTGGACTCAGAGGCACAGTGGAAAGAAGTTCAGAGGAAACAAGCAGAAGGAGGCACTGGTATACATCAGGCTACAGTAATTAACAATCGTAGGTCCGGTTACATGAACAGTGGCATGGAGACTGAGTCAGAAATGTCATATCATCACAAGCGCAAGCAGAAAAAACACAGGTATGTATTATATTGACTTAGGCTTTCCCGGCTGGAGTTAGTACAGTGATCTTGTAGAAGATTTCCGGGCTATTGGCATTGGTCTTGAGGCTTGTAGTTCCCCGACATTTCGTCAGAGATTGCGTCCAGCATCCTCAAGGATTGTCTTGAGACTGCAATTTTTTTGACTGCCTGCCCTATTTATGTCGCAGTTAACTGTATAAATAGGGTAGGCAATCAACAAAATTGCAAGTCTCAAGACAACCCTTGGGGATACTGGATATGTCTCTGGCGAAACGTCAGGGAACTACAAGCCTCAACACCACCATGGCAACTGCCTAGAAATCTTCTACAAGATCATCATACAGGTATGTATTACTACACCCTTCACCATGGCTAGGGTTTGAGTGTATATATATATATAATATATATCATCATCATCATCTGCATTCATGGATTAGGTCTGTTGACCCATTCCGACTTCAGCCCATCTCTTTCTAGGACTGCCCACATCTCGGGTGCCTTTAGGTTTGTATTTTGTTATTTGTTTTGGATATCTATCTTCATTCATTCTGTCTATGTGTTGCTTCCATTTTTGTCTATATCTATCTATTTTATCAGTTATTGCAAATATTTCAAGTACCTGTCTTATTTCTGTGTTCTTGATTCTGTCTTCCTTAGTACACCCTTTAACAGATCTCAAAAATTTCATTTCTGCCGCCGTTATCCTACTTAGATCTTGTTTTTTATGTATCCAGGCTTCTGAACCATAGATCAGTACCGGTACTGCCAACATTTTACAAAATTTCAATTGGGTCTCTCTTGTTGTTTTGTTATTTAGTGATCGTTTTATCGTACCACATATTCCCTGGAATTTTGCTATTTTATTATTTATATCATTATCATAATTAAATGAAATGTCACATCCTAGATAATTGAGATGGTTCACCTGTTCTATGATTTTGTTTCCTATTATTATTTTCGATCTGATTTGATTTTTCCTTGGAATGCCATTACCTTAGTTTTTTCTATGGATATTTTGAGATTATATTGTTCACATATATTATGTAGTTTAAAAATATTCCTTTATTTGCTATTATTACCTGGTCATCAGCATATAATAATGTTTTCAAGTAGTGTGTTTTATCTAATTTTATTCCTTTATTTGTTTCTTCATTCCATTTTTTTATTATATCATTGATGTATAGGTTAAATAAAACTGGATATATATATATATATATATATATATTAGAATTACATGTTTACACTTAAATGTTTGTAACATACAAGAAAAGATGTTTATAATGATTATCAGATAGCTTTTATTTGACAATAATTTGACTGTAAATCACCAAGTGTCACTCTCTCCCTCTCCCTCTATCTCTACCCTAAGTATTTAGCCTTCCCTTTTGTAAATAATTTGAATTACCCACACCTCCTATGCCCTACAAGGACACAATGTGTTGGGAGAGGATTTTTAAGTCTAGATCACATAATACGTTTTGACCACATAAGGATATGGAGGCCCTCTATCCAAAAAAAAATGACCAGCTCAATGCCAAGTTCACCTCTAGAACAACACATTGTTCACTCAAATATTCATAAAAAAACAATACAGATATGATATGGAATATTTGGGAACTATTTTGCCCTTAAAGTTTCTTGACATTTGTCTTAACCCATTTGCATCGGGTATAAATGCTCAATGCATTTTCCCACAAACTGGATTAAAGTTACCATGAATTATATTGTCTATTTTCAGACATTCAAACAGACAAAAGATAACAGTACTTGAGATCACAATAAGGGTAAGGCAAAACACTTTCCTCTGCTATTCATAAGTTAACAAAAGATTATCCTGCCAAGGGACGTACAAAATATATAACAGCAGAGTTAAGCGAGTGTACATTGTCTTCTGAGTTGAAGGCCATTTAACTGCAGACCTCATCTTTTAAGACAAATGGGTTAAGGGAGGAAAAATTCTGGAAGAAGGCACATCCCAGCATAATTTTCCTAGCCAGAGTTTTAAACAAAAAAAATACTGAGGATATATTTAATTACAATAATGTTTTTATTATGTTAATGAGTTAAATTTTTCCTAATTAATTTGTGACTAATTCTTATAGAATGTTTTCTTCTTCTACTTCTTAGTATACCCTTTGGTTCCTCATTGAAGCATGGGTGCCCCCTTATCGGGAGGTGTCTTAATCTTAGTAATTTAGTTACACTTTATAGATGAGTTGGATAAAATTTTTTTTACATCTTACCTCATAAAGTTCCATGTTTTCATAATATCGGTTTCATGATATTCATTGTGAATAAAGAAGACATATTTTACAACGTCGTGTATTCTGAGATTGTGTTATTTGACAGGTCAAGATCTCGATCGCCTTCAGAAAACAAAGCACGGTTACCAGATGAGCTGAAGAAACATCTCGAGTTTGATCTCATCGACACAGATGGCATGAGTGAGGCACAGCTCAGGGAATTCCTTATAAAGTTGTTGAAACCAACGCCAAGGCAATGAGAGTCAAAATGTCCCCAAATAGTAAGCAAAGCCAGCGATCTCCAAGACGGACCAAAAGGTACGGAGATTCTTCAAGTGCATGTTCCTAATAAATTAGTAAACAATTTAAAAGACAATTTGATAATCTATAGTTAATAAATCATTATATTCCATGGTTTAAATTATAAAAAAAATAACCTTTACTTGGGAGTGATTTTTTTTTGTATATTACTAATTCCACAATATCTACTTTAGTCAAGTCATTTTAACTTTGATCACTAGGAGACAAAACTGAAATTAGCCCATCATTATGCAGACTATTTAACTCATGCCACAAATGCTAGTCAATGACCAATCACGTTTCAATGAATGTTGTTTTACAACCAATGACAGTCGTGTTTCACCTCGCTCTTTATTGATTTCTCTTTATCAGCTCCTGCTTTTGTGATAAAGAAAGCTCGTCCTTTTTAATGTTCTGAACAGGTCAAAGCATTATTTTTCTCCAACAAATACATTGAATATAGCAAATAATGAAAAAATTCCTTGAATTTACTGAGTTGTTTACTAAAAAAATAAATGAATAACCCATAATGTTGATTATGATATATAGTTTGATGTGTTTCATTATTTCTCCACTTGGTGCACTCTTACAATATTACGATCTTATTTGGCAATAAATAATATGATCAAGCAGCAGTGAATGAACATAACCTCACACTTCTGATTTGTTTTCAAACATCGCTGTTTACATTAAATATATAAATATTTTAAAATAACTACAGTTAAACAATGATTTGTGAGTAAACAGCTTAATTTTATTCATTAAATAGCCTAACAAATGCCACTCTTGATTTCCAAATTATCGATAAATTTGGAAATCACTCGTGGCATTACTTATGATTAATAGCAATCATTATGCAAAGTAATAGCAACATTTAGTAATTTTTTTTTAGCTATTTAAGAAAAATTGTATCACCTGACCTCATATTCCTTCTTCTTATAAGACTGGTTTCAGGACCTTATTCGGTTCCATTCTCAGTACTTTCATGACCATTGCTATGTCGTCTTGATGAGTCCCTCCTGCTCCCTTTCTTGGTAGACTGAGGAACCTCTAAATTAAACCATTTTACCCAGGATTTTAAAGTTCACTAATTTCTCCTTTTCGTTTTTTGAATGTAGATTTTTTCCCAAACTGTGAAAATTTAAAATTCACAGAGAAAATGATTCGATTTGGAGGTTCTTCAGTTTACCAACAGAGAGAGAAGGAAGCGGCTCTTCAAAATGACATAACAACAGTGTCGTGAAAGTACTGAATAAATTGCTGAAACTGATCTAATAAGAAGAAAAATATGAAGAGAATGTGATACAATTATTCTTAAATATACAGTATCTCATAGTGTTAACTCCTAAAAAAGCAATTTTTTTAGCTGTTAAGTTGCATTTGACACTGTGAAAAGAACTCCATAGGACAACAGGGCTAGAAATCTCTTGATCTACCAGCTGACTGTTGTTTCACATCCAAATAATGACAACACAGAGGTAAAATATCATAAGCCAGTAAAGGGTGGCATGCGGTCAGCATACTGGATCCCTCAGCCATTTTAGCTGATTTTCTCAACCTGGAGTTGCTACTTATTATAGCC
Source organism: Diploptera punctata (assembly GCA_030220185.1). Taxonomy (NCBI): domain Eukaryota; kingdom Metazoa; phylum Arthropoda; class Insecta; order Blattodea; family Blaberidae; genus Diploptera; species Diploptera punctata. The sequence goes on from JASPKZ010002056.1 coordinate 67,194, forward strand.
AACCAAATTCCTGACAATGTGAGATTGACACTGGTCCCATACACTGACCGAAATACATTACATAAGAAAATTTCTTCACTATGGGGACTCAAACCAATGTGTGTCCCATTGTTGTGCGCCAAAGCATGATGTCTTAAACCAGTTGGCATGGTGTGAGACATTTTAAACCATAACACAGCATTCTCCAGCTCTAAATATGTTAGAATATACTGTAGTTTGTTTGGATATGTTAGTAATGATGCAGTGCAAGTAGTCTTCTACATAAATATCCAAAACCACTGCTTGATTTGGTTTGCCAATTTTAATTTGTCTGAAAACATGCCTTAGACTGTTTGTGTATGGTGTGGAACACTGTAACCTATATGAGAACATTTCCCAATTTAAATGTGGTAGAATATAGGCATACATAGTCTGTTTGGTTAGTAATGTTGGTATTTCATATAATAAAATTGAGAATTTTTACATTATGAGGTTTTCTTAATAAAAATCAAATGAATTGTGAATTCTTCTTACCTCATACAACTATGTTATTTAACACAGAACCGGGGTATCAGGAATCATCATTCCCATCGTCAGCTGTTGTCACGACTGTGGCAAAATTCTATTTAACCTGTAGCATACTTCAAATAACATGCATAAAACTAAACATAATAATTACATATTACTGTTTTTTTTTAATTTAACTTTTATAGGAATTAATCACTATGAGGTTTAATTTATGGTGAAATTAAATGTTTCTTACCTCTCCTCATATAAATCTTCTAAGTAGATCGCGATTTCGAGACCATAACAGTCTCATCTTCAGTACTTTTTTGGCAACTAATGTTATGTCGATCAGAAGAAACTCTTCTTCTTCCCTCTGTTGGTAGACCGATGAACCTTTGGATCAGGTCAAATTTGCGGGAATTTCGAAGTTCATAAGTTTTCCTTTGTTGACCTGATCCAGAGTTCATCGGTCCACCAACAGAGGGAAGAAGAAGAGTTTTTCTTCCGATCAACATAACATTAGTCACCAAAAAAGTATTGAAGATGAGACCGTTATGGTCTCAAAATCACGATCTACTTAGAAGATTTATATGAGGAGAGGTAAGAAACATTTAATTTGACCATATATATTACTGTATTTACATACTCTAGTAACTTCAATTTCACCCCTTGAAATTGTAGTAGTACAACAGTGTACATCACAGTAGCACTAAAGTAAATTGTTAATATATCATTCTATTTTGAAAAGAAGCCATTTTTGTCTGCCATAATTTTAATAAAGTAACCCTGTTTCATCAGCGATAAAAATATTTTTTTAAGAAGATTTTAATTTGATTTTCACACCAAAAATCAGTGATGCCAATGGGAGCAGATTTTTTTCCTTTAAAAGTCGAGTCATCAAGTAGATTAGAAAAATTATGGGGTTTCCAGCAGATCAAAACGCCTTCTATAGGGACATTTTGAGCTCTCATTTCATTAACACTTAAAGTCACTGAAATATATATTGTTGAAAGGAATGAGCAATGACTTAAGATAAAGAATCGTGTAATTGAGTAACCTAGTTCATCATCAATATTATCATCTATCTGTCATAGGATTGGCCACTAGTTGGTCTGTTCCAATCTTTCAGATGTTCACGTCAAGTAATCTCTTCATGGAACTCCTTATCATCTCTTTCTTATTGGTTCAAAGTTTTTATAATCTTTGGTAATCTGTCCTTTTGCATTCTCTCCACATCTAGCCATTTCAATTTATAATTTTTCTATTTTTGGCAAAGTTGAATTATCTTCTTCTATTTCTATGTTAGTTTTGGTCAATTGGCTATTTTCTCATGTTTTATTTCTTTTACTCTTATTCTGGGGCATCTGCTGTTCTATTTACATTACTTAAATATTTCAATATATTTATTTATATACAATATTTTCATAATTTTATAAATATCTCCATTGTAAAAATTATAGTATAATAACAAGTATATAAACAATAAGACTACCAGAATATTGTTTTGTATTATTTTTCTTGCATGTGATGTAGATTCATAACTTTTTATTTGAAGTTAAGATTTATTTCTATTATATTTATTTGATTCATGGAAATTTTGTAGATGTATCTGTTTATGTATATAATGTTATTTCAAAGATTTGTACATAAAAAAAGGAGAAAGATACTACAACAGTATATGATATACAAACATACACTGATGAAAGCAAAATGGGAGGTAAGGTTGAAATTGCCACTATAATAATTTAGAATGGAAAGTAGTTCGGAAAATAAAATCTAAATTAGATAGAATGTGCTCCAATAACCAGGTGGAGCAACTTGCTATACTGAAAGCTCTACAGGAAATTGAAACACTAAACAGGGCACTTTGGGGGAAAACTGTGGCTGTATACACAGATAGTCAAATAACCCTGTGCTTGATGTTTTTATTATTAATTTATCCCTCAGTGAGAAGTGTTAAATTAATAATAAAAACAAAAACAAAATTTCTCTTCAATTATAATTTATCCTTCAGTGAGAAGTGTTAAATTAATAATAAAAACATCAATAGAAGCCCTACTGGCTTTATGAAGTAGTGTTAAATTCCCAATTAATGTCTTCTTAACTAAGAGGCCACCATATGCAAAGATCTAAGCAACGGTTTCAAAGCATTTGGCACGATGGAATTACAACGTATAAAGAGAAAAATTTGCATCTAGATCGCAACTCGCCTCGTAGCTCAGTTGGTAGAGCATTTGGCCCGGAAAGCTAAAGGTCCCAGGTTCGAGTCTTGGTCTAGGCGAAAAAATGTTTCTCTTCAAATATAACACTGTGCTTGCTCAACAACAATTACAAATACAATCAAACAATAAAAAAAATATTCAATAGAATCAAAATTCTTGAAGAAAACAAGTGGAAATTTTATTTTAGTTGGGTGAAAGCACATGTAGGAATTACTGGCAATGAGATGGCTGACAAATTGGCTAAAGAAGCAGCAGAATATGAAGAAACTGAGATTAAATATATGTAGGAAACAACACTATGAGGTTTCTTTTAATTATTAATGAGTTGCATATTTTGACTCACCTTATGTTTTTTTATTTTTATGCAGACCAGTTTCATTGCTTCTATATGACATTCTCGATGCATTACAAATCAGGAGCTAACACAATTTTGCAATTTTTGTATACTCCTCAACAAGACAGTTTTTTTTCTTAACATGTATAACTTTTACAAAAAAAGGGGGACTTGCCTTAACACCCTCTATTTAACTTATCTATCATTAACATTTTTTATTTTTGTTCATTTTAAAAGTTTGAAAAAAGAGAAAAATTCAACTTGGGAACACTTTTCCAGTTTACGAAAATAATTAATAATAGAGTTAGATTTTATCACCTCACCTCATAATTGTAGATTTCTCAAAGACTAGTTTTAATACTTCTGTGTACCATCTACAGCTCTATCTAACTTTTTAGAGATAGAGCTGAAGATGGTATATAGAAGCATCGAAACTAGTGTTCGGGAAATCTACAATTATGAGGCCACTTCCTTTCAATATTATAAAAATAATGTAGAATATTTAAATATGAAACAAATGGTATAAGAGATTGTAGCTGACAAGGATTTACATCTATTTCTGTTGTGTTGGTAGCTGTTCCACTCAGGAAGAGAGGTGTCCACCTCCCAACAGTGGAGACAGCCCGCCTCCCCCGTACTCACCAGAGGTTCCTGGAACTCCCAAGTCGAGCTCCACGGCTAACCTCGCAGACAACAATCAACAACAGGCTGATGTGAATAGAATTCAGGCTTGAGTTCTGCAAGCCATAGTCCAGCTGGCTCCATGCGTGGCAAGAACAACAATAATAACAACAACCTGCCCAGGTATGAGGACTCAACTTCACAACCTCCCCCTCCACCACCACCCCCTGGTTTCTTTATATGATAGTTACTTCATAGCTGCGAGGAAAATATCTGTCATCTTCTATTAAAACACAGAGAACACAATGTCAAAAGTTCAATTTTTAATAGAATCTAATTTATTGGAAAAATAGTCATAGTATTGTACATTCATTCATAACTTTCTGTCCAAGGGCAAGTCCTTCACTACAAATTCAGCATTCTTCTCTCTTTCCTTTGTGTCTACATGAGATCCATTTATCTTTATATTGTTTATTACCTTGTGTCTTCCTCTTCCCCAGATATTTATTCCATCTACTATTCTTTCTAGTGCATTTTTTAACTTATACAATGTGAAATTAATATAAGTAGTTTAAATATGAATTCCTTCCAATAAATATAATCAAGCTATCATATTGATTCTGAGTCATAAATATGCAGTTTTTTTCCTCCGAATAAAAAATTAATACAATGGTTATGTTTTATTATATATCACAAAAATATCAGAGGAAAATTTGTTCCATTTCATATTTTATAATAATAATAGGAAGAAGCGTGCACAAATGTGCATTAGATTTGATCTTTGCTGTATGTGAGCAATGATTTTTTTCTCTTTAAACAGACATTGAAGTGGTATCTTGCACACGGTCTAAGGGTCAAATGTATGAATGCATTAGACCGTAAAAGGCGTTCTCTGCTGAGAAAGTTGTATCCTAATACGATTTTGCTTACTCAGAAATCTGTTCATGCGATAATAATTGTTGAAATTCGTAAGCTACCTGACGAGGTAACTTAAGAGAGAAACGAATCATGAGAATCCCAAAGGGAACCGATGGTAACTGATGTAGTTTGAAACCTTGCCGCTTACCTTGCTGCTTTATCCAAGATGTCGGACCTTGAAGACTTCGATCATGTTTTCGGTATACGCAGAGAAGAGGAATTTGATAGAGTCTACCAAAGAATTCAACTGAAGAACAGGAGAATTGCCGTAATATTGCACGATGCAGACGTCGTTGTATACGGTATTATTTGCGGGACACAAGCGTAAATGCATGCCTCTAGCAGACGAAAATAACGGAAGTGGTTTTATCGCTGAGAATTCTGGGTAATTTCTTGCCAATATTATGAAAACAACGACTTTCTTGCATGACCAGTTAGTGGGTAGCTAATTCGATCTTTGTACTTACTCACGGTGAGTCAGCTCACCAGTGATTGGAAGTAATTTGAGTAGAGACTAATGTATTTGCATGCGGCTTACATACGCAGTGCATTGACGGATCATGATAGTTTGAAATTCTGTAGAGTTTGTGGTGATATCCATGCACTGCCAGTCTTGTTACTGCACTGCTTATCTTGTTGTTTGGTTCAGTCCAGTTTCGTTTGATCATTGCATCTGTTGTGTAAAAATCATCCGGTATTTCTTTTTTCTTCTTTTGTCTTATCTCCTTCAATGTAGCTTCCTATTTAGTAGCTGGTAGCAGAAACGTTGTGCATAGATCTTCCATGAGGAAAGTTTCCCGTGTAACTCATATGCAAGTCTAGATGGAGCAAATTTTGAGATCCCATTGTGGCTTTTCATATCCAGCTATAACGGCTGGGGGACTCGACATGCTAACCACATGTCACCCCTACACTGGCTGTTGATCATGTACCTCTGTGATTGACACATGTGGATGTGAAGGGCCAGCATCCGGCTGGTAAAAGGGCAACTGCTGAAAAGTGGAAAGACCCTCAATCGGATCGGATATGAATTGTGATTAAAGCAGGCCAATATTAATCATCATTGTAAGTTCTTCTTCTTGTAAGCCCATGTTTTCCCTTAACAGAGATTTAGGCGCTCTCCTCCTACAGGAAAGAATTTGAACCATACTCATTTAGTTACACTTGTTTTCGTATAGATGTCATTTGAGTGGTCTGTGGTCAGCGTTCTGCCTCATACTAACATCTAGGAAACCATGGTTCATCGTTGTAAGTTAATGGAAGAAAAATAACCGTGCAAACAACTTATGAGAAATAAATAAGGTGAATCCGGAGTCATCTTGCCTTATAACTTGTTGGTAAGATGACTCCGGTTTCATATTATTTATTAAGAAAAACATCATAATGTTACTTCATAATGTAAATTATTAATTTTATGAGAAAACCATACATTTGAGACCCAAAATGTATAAGACATTTTTGTTATATTTAATTCAAGGAATTCATACTTATTTTATCTACTTTTATAAGATTCATGATGTGTTCCGTTGAGGTTTATTCAAAATTAATATAAAATTATGCAATATTCACCTGAAAGGTTCGTCTCCTCAACTTAATTAATCATTTAACTGTAGCGCTTTTGGGACTTGTCCCATCATCGGCAGGATTCAAACCAGTTTTGAATCCTGCCGATGATGGGACAAGTCCCGAAAGCACTACAGTTAAATGATTAATTAAGTTGAGGAGACGGACCTTTCAGGTGAATATTCCATAATTTTATATTAATTTTATTTTAATCTAATTGTCTAAACCTAAATCTTCCCATATTTCTTATTTCTTTCACATGAATTTCCATAGCTCTCTTCTTCAATTTATTTCAAGTGTCTGCACACCATTTTAGTCCATTTCCTTTACTACATCTGTCAATTTGTATGCTCCTACTGAATCCCTAATAGCTTCCTCTTCTTCCTTCCAAGTATTAGGCCAAGGCCTGTTAACAATCCTATAGAAAATTTTCCCTCCAGTGTTTCATAGGATGGCCCAGAGATCTTCGTCCTCTTGGTATATAATTATCAACGGCTTTGGGTATCCAATTTGAACTCATTCTTTCAAGATGGTGTTTCCAATTTAATTGGTACTGTTTAATATATTCCAATATCCTTATTTGATCCTTTTGTATCTTCTTTTCAATACTTCTCAAAACTTCCATTTCATCTGCTTATATATATATATATATATATATATATCATGATCCTGGTCTCAGCACCTCTCTCTATAATCTATTTGATTTTGATTTGATACTAAAGTATAATAAATGGCTGAATATCTACAGTTAGATAATATTAATATTTAGTTAATATATACATCTAATATTGCAAGATGATTCTTCCTTGCTATTTGTCTCAGTGTTCTAATAGTCCGTGACAGATTCACTGTCTTTCCTTTTTTTATAACATAAAATTAAATATAGTTATTAATAATATTAAATAATATATATATATCATACAGTAGCATACCAAATGTTGTAATAAAAATTATAGATTAACATAATAGATAGAAAATTACACTATGATGCAATAATCATTAAAAGTTGATTAGAAATTTACACCTCACTTCATAAAATGAATTTTCTCATCAGGCCATGTTTCAGAGATCTCCATCCCCATTCTCAGTTAGATTCAACTGTTTGGGTTGGGCATTCAATGTCAGCTGGTTTTAGTCTCTGTAAATCTCAAATATTATCAGTTCAACATCAGAGGTACGAAAACCAACTGATATTGGAAGCTCAACTCAAACAGTTATAATCTAAGATTAAAATAAAAAAAACTTTATACTTCACCTCATTTCCAGTCTTCTAATTAAACCGATTTCAAAACCTAGGTGGTTTCATCATCAGTAATTTCATGACTGATGTTGTTAGAAGTCTGGATATGAGGTAAGGTGTAAACATTCTTATTTTAAACCTCATAGTGATATTTAATATCTATAATGACATAGCCCATTGTTGAGCCATAGCCTCTCCTTTGTTAGGAGTTACTAGACCAAGTTAATTTTTAATTACCTTATTTGCCCATAGATATCATGAATGACATGCAGTCAACACACTGACTCAAGTGAGACATCTAACAGGCAACTTATTTTAGGAAGAAAAATTAACGCTCGGACCAGGATTCAAACCCCGGATCTCTGACTATTTTTCTTTCTAAAATAAAACTACGTCCAATTCTGGAACGTGTTAATTTAAAATATAACATAAAAAAACTAAGGTATTATTAGGAAGTTGAGGTCGGTAAATTTTGCTTAGAGGATCGTTTATGAGCCTGAAAATCTTCAGACTCAAAACCCACAGCTTAAAGTCCCTCCTGAAAGACTTGCTCCTTGGATTTTTCCATCCTAAAACAATCCATCAACCCCAGTTGGGTTTGAACCTGCGATCCTCGGGACCAGAGGCAAGGAGCATTACCACTATTATTAAGTTATGTAGGTAGCAAATAACACTATGAGGTTTATTTTAATTTATGTTGAGTTGTTTTTGACTCACCTCATACTTCTTAACTCCCTCGCAGACTCGAGTTTCTTCACTGCATTTATGACATTCTCAATGCTGTATCATGTTCACAACTAACGTCCAACAGCCTCCTCTCCTGCAGACTGAACTCCGTGCTATCTGATGGCTGACCAACGAATTTCCAAATCAATCCCTCTCCTTATCACCAGATATTTCAAATTTCATAGTTATGTCTTGTAGACTGCGATGGGCAGGACATGTGGCACAAATGGGGAATGAAAGACGTGCATGGAAGATTCTTGTAGGAAAACCAGAGGGAAAACGGCCAATTGGTAGACCAAGAATGAGGTGGGAGAATAACATTAACTATGATTTGAGGGAAGTAGATTATACAGGGAATGATTAGAAAACATTGGCTCAGGATAGGGATATATGGAGAGCTTATGTCCGCGTGGCCATGAACCTACGGGTTCGATAGTGCCAGTGAGTTAGTTAGTTAGTTTTTATTCTTGCATATGTAATTTTTTTCCCAAATTGTGAGTTCCTTCGATTCACAATTTGGGAAAAAAATTTATATATGCAAGAATAAAAACGTAACTATGAATTTTGAAATACCCGGTGATAAGGAGAGGGGATTGATTTGGAAGTTCGTTGGTCAGCCATCAGATGGTGCGGAGGTCAGTCGCAGGTGAGGAGGCCGTTGGACATCAGTTGTGAGCGTGATACAGCATTGAGAATGTCATAAATGCAGTGAAGAAACCCGAGTCTGCGAGGGAGTTAAGAAGTATGAGGTGAGTCAAAAACAACTCAACATAAAAAGCATTATGGTGAAATTCAATGTTTCTTAACTCTCCTCATACAAATTTTCTAAGTAGATTGCGATTTCGAGACCACAACGGTCTCATCGTCAGCACTTTCTTGGCGATGGATGTTATGTCGATCGGAAGACAAAGAGTTTCTTCCGATCGACATAACATCAGTCGTCAAGAAAGTACTGACGATGAGGCCGTTGTGGTCTCGAAATCGCGACCTACTTAGAAAATTTGTATGAGGAGAGGTAAGAAATATTTAATTTCACCATAAATTAAACCTCATAGTGATTAATTCCTATAGAAGTTAAATAAAAGCATTATCACTAGTCCACCGTGGCTGACATAGTGATATTTCCCAATTTATAAATATTCCCTTGGTATAGAGTATTAGTTTATAAAATTTATAGTGGATCCATGATCTTGAATTGCATTCATAAAGTTTTATTTTAAGGAGGTAGCTCAAGTTATAATCTAGTTAAGAATAGAGATAAATCTCTAATAAAAAAGTTCTGATGAGAATATTCACGTTATGATGTGAGATGTATTGTTTCAAAATAAATTTTACAATTACCGGTACCATACTTGATCAATAATTTATGTAAGAATATATTTGATACAAAACAGGAAGTATCTGAAAACATATGATGACTAGAATCAAGCTACATTTTCTGCAAAATATTTTGGAGAAAGTTCAGTTTGATTCTATAAGGGCGGTAGCAAAGCTTTTGAGTGTAACCTAGGTAGCAAAGGAGTTGTTCCACCTCCTTTAAATTGAGTATCAACAAGTTTCCTGTGAATTGAAGAAGAGAACCAAACTTCAAGTTCGCTATGGGCCTTTATGGCCTATAAAGTGGTTATTTTTATCTTTCAATTTGATTCAAGTTCACTCAATTCTGGTACCATTTTTTTTTCTTGTTAAACTAAACTTTGTTTATGAACTACAATTTTAAGCGTAAATGATCTCCATACACACATGTTTTCTTTGAAATTAAAAAAAAAAAAACTGTAATAATTACAATGATTTGTATGTGTTAAGCATGTGCATGTAGCATGAAATTGGCAATGTCATATATTTTACACATAGTCTTTGTAATTTTAGATTGATTGACTGTCAAAATATATATTATATTAAATATATAAAAAAAGCATGTTTATTTACTTACTTTTTATTAAATGAAATTGTTCTGAAAGTAAAATAAAGCAACTCAATTAAGTTATGTAAATAGGAAATAACGCTATGAGGTTTTTTAATATTGTTTATTTTTTTCTCTTGCACTCACCTCATACTTCATAACTCCTTGCAGACCCAAGTTTCATCACATCATTTGTGACACAGCATTGAGAATGTCACAAATGATGTGACGAAACCTGGGTCTGCAAGGAGTTATGAAGTAAGAGGTGAGTGAAAGAGAAAAAATAAACAAAGCAACTCAATTTCTAAAATAAGTTAATAAATTACAATAGGAAGTAACATTACGAGGTTTTTCTTAATAAATAATGTGAATCTAGAGCCATCTTATCTCAAAACTTGTTGTATTCTATTTGAACATGTTTCAATATGCTGTGCATACCATCATCACTTTTTCCAGGCTATGTCTCAGGTAGCTCAGTGGAAGAGCATTGGCCTAGAAAGCCAAAGGTCCTGGGTTCAAACCCCAGTCTGAGCGTATAATTTTTCTCTTCAAATATAATTTATCCTTCAGTGAGAAGTGTTAAATTAATAATATAAACATTTTAAAAAACTGGTAAATTGTTACAATCAGGTCAAAAAGGAAAATAAACATTTCTTATTGAAAGAGACAATATATCCATTTGTCAAAAGGAATCAACACATTACCAGAGAGTGATTAAATGGTAAGATTGCATATATGTCTATGTCAACGATTATTGAAATGTATTCACGTAGACTTTCACGGCCGGAGTTGCTATGATGATCTTGTAGAAGATTTTCGGGCTGTAGGCCGTGGTCGTGAGGCTTGTAGTTCCCCGACGTTTTGCCAGAGACTGCGTCTGGCATCCTCAAGGGTTGTCTTGAGACTGGCAATTCTGTCCGCTGTCTGTCCTATTTATACGTTCATAAAGTTTTATGTTTGCAATCTCAGTGGAACAATGGAAGTCCCTACCGCTGACCAATCAGAAGGCAGATATAACGTACAGTCGACTAGACCATCAAACAGCAATCCCATTGGAGGAATGAAGTCCATAACGCTGACCAATCAGAAGGCAGATACAACTTACGAACACATTGCGGTGAACATATAAATAGGACAGACATCGGACAGAATTGCCAGTCTCAAGACAACCCTTGAGGATGCCAGACGCAGTCTCTGGCGAAACGTCGGGGAACTAAAAGCCTCATGACCACAGCCTACAGCCCGAAAATCTTCTTCAAGATCATCATAGATTATTGAAATATTAGCTTTCAGTCGACATTTTTCACTTTATTTAATAAATAGAACTATCAAAGTTTTATATGATTTTCATAAATATTTATTTTAATTAAAATGTATTTGTAACAGCTTTTGTTGAAGAGACCAGCCTTCCTGCTAAATATTGGAGTGCAAGAGAGTGAATGATTTCATTGTCAAGTGCTCGACATTAGATACCAAACAAAACATTTGTAACAGCTGTTTCAACATTATGACGTTTGTCTGAAGAAGATACAGTGTTTTGATGTGATATTTTAAATGTAACATTTTCCATTACAGGACATTATTATTTTGAAAATAAAAATTAATGCTTGAACCCTGGATCTCTTGTTCTCCATACAAGTATGCTATCCATTACCCTATTCAAGCTATGATACAAACATTAACATTTCTTTATTCATATACAACTCTCAAATTGTCCGAAGGCAGATAGATGTTGCTACCAATGGCCAGAGGCCGGCTTCTATTGAAGTATTTTAATGAGAATTTTACACTTAAAAAAATACAGTGTACTGAAACAGCTGTTACGAATGTTAAATAAAATTAATATTTATGAAAATCATATAAAACTTTGATAGCTTTACTTATTACGAGTATATACATCATGGATTTTCATCAAGTACACATCAAATCAATTGATTATTTTTCCTCATTTGATTCAAAGAGGCAGAATTATACACTATTACCTAAAAGAGAATCCACTGAATTTTTTCTACTAGAAAACACAAGATAGCAATACCAGTATTTTCATAATATTTTAACAAAAAAAGGGGACTAAAAAAATGTTTGAAAAAGAGGGTTTAAATAATAAAAAAATGAAAGTTAAAACTACTGTAATCTGATTGGAGGAAATTGATCAACTATGTAGTCAATTATAATGTTGAAATATATTAAAAAAAAGATCTCTAAAAGGTATTAATTATTGATTATATAATTTGATATAACTCGATACTATCTTGTAAATATCCAAGTTTCAGCATAAAAAATAAAAAAAAAATGGCATGGAAACTGTCTCTACTGGCATACAAATTTGTTACTATTGTGGATATACAGGGTGGACCGCTCGAATGGACCTAATTTCAATTGCTTGTTACTGGCAAACGGTTGAAGATAGAAACTTAAAACAACGTTCATATTACAGAAAAACTCACCAAGTTTTGATATCCAGATCACCACATCTCTATATGAGCCCCAGCAGTCACTGTGACGATATCAAAGCGATGAACAATTTCTTGCCAAGTACGTTGGAGTATGTCTTCTGGAATGTTCTCAATAGCCTCTATGATGCGCTCACGAAGATCACGAAGGTCTTTGACTGGGGTGGTGTAAACTTTATCTTTGACATAGCCCCAGAGAAAGAAATCCAGTGGTGTTAAATCGGGAGATCTCGGGGGCCACGCGATTGGTCCTCCCCTACCAATCCAACGGCCAGGGAAAATGTTGTCCAAAGTCGTACGAACTTCATTGGACCAGTGGGGAGGAGCACCATCTTGCTGGAAAACGATGTTAGGCTGCAGTTGTTCAATTTGTGGAAAGAAGAACTGCTCCAGCATGTCAAGATATGTGGTACCACGAACAGTTTTCTCGGCGAAGAAAAACGGTCCAATGACCTTATTATGTGACAAACTGCACCAAACATTCATCTTCGGACTATCACGAACATGCTCTTGAATAGCGTGAGGATTCTCCGATCCCCAGATCCGCACATTATGCCGGTTTACCTTGCCTGACAAATGGAAAGTGGCTTCGTCCGAGAAGAAAATCTTGGTCATGAAGTCAGGATCAGCGCCGAGACGGTCCAGCATCGTATTGGCGAATTCCACTCGTTTCGGCATGTCATTCGGCTCCAGACGTTGCACTAACTGCACTTTATATGCGTGCAGTTTGAGGCGTTTGTGGACAATCCGTTGTAATGTTGATTTTGGTATTTGAAGTTCCCGCGAAGCTCTTCTTAATGACTTCCGGGGGCTTCGCTCAAATGCGGCTTGAACATTTGCTACCATTTCATCGGATGCTCTGCGACCACCACCATGCTTCTTCAACACAGATCCTGTAGCTAATAATGTATCACGCCACTTCTTTATGCTTCTAGCAGTTGGAGCATCACGGTTAAACACACGCCGGAACTCCCTTTGAACTCTAATGATTGATTTAAACTCCGCATACCACAAAACAGCTTGCGCTTTCATCTGCGGAGTCGCCATTTTCACAAACAATTAAATCTAAGAACGAGAAACGTATCTTTGTGCCATCTACCGACAGGATTCGAAACTTGGTGAGTTTTTTCTGTACTATGAACGTTGTTTTAAGTTTCTATCTTCAACCGTTTGCCAGTAACAAGCAATTGAAATTAGGTCCATTCGAGCGGTCCACCCTATACTTTATCAAAACCTAACTTTCTTCTTATTTCCTGATTTTTCCTATGTAAGTCCATTTCTGTTGATTTCATTTTACCCTCAATATATTTTAGTGGAGATTTAGATTTTGCATCTCGAAGTGCTTCAATTTCTTCATATTCTTCAAGTTTTTTTATTAATTCTGGGAAACCTACATGTGATTGTTATTGAATTAAAACAAAAATAATAAAAGAATTATCCACATAAAACATATGATTCAAATGGATGTAAAAGATAAAATATAATTTCATATTAATCTCATTACAGAAATTTAGTGCAAGGTTATAGAGTATACTAGAATGACCAAATATCCCTTTTACTGGAATTGCCACTTTTTTAGACTTTGGTTCCTTTGTACCCACAAGTCTTAATGCTCCTTTTTTATAGATTTTGTTCTTTTGTCCGTTTTTAAATTCATAATATGGCTTCATTATTGAATGTTTGAATATGCTGATTTGTTATAATATTTTGCCAGTTATTTATGTAAAACTGTATCACTTTACCTCATTTATGAATGAGTTGGAAAAAATGTTTTTAATATCTAACCTTATAAAGTTGCATGTTTTCATGATACCGGTTTATACTTTTGAAACCGGTATCATAAAAACAATCAACTTTATGAGGTTAGATATTAAAAACATTTTTTTCCAACTCATTCATAAATGTATATACCTCATAGTGTTACTTTTTGATTTTGATTAAAAACCTAACTTCATGTACTTCTTCATCTTAGACTGATTTCAGGATCTTATTTGGTTCTATCCTTAGTACTTTGAGGACTGTTATTATGTCATCTTGCTCAGAGGGAGTAGGAGGCGGCTCTTCAAGATGACATAAGTCATATACCGCCGTATGTGAAGATGTTTTTAGGGTTAATTTTCTGAAAATTTTTAATAAATAATAATAATAGGTATTATTGCAGCCAATGGCCATGTAGACAGAATTGTTTTCATTTCTTACAAAAGTCTGTTATTGATGTTCATATATTTTTACACTGTAACAGGTGATATCAGTCGCAGTGTGACCCACATAGTTTGCACTTGCATTTTCTTCTGGGTTATGGTGCTTCACTGTTGTGCATATCCTGTGGTGGAAACCATGGATCACAACTCTCGTATTTTTACATTACTCGAAATTTTAATAAATAGTATGTTGTAAAAGTACTAAAGATGGAAGTGAATAAGGTCCCAAAACCGGTCTAAGAAGAAGAAGATTATGAGGTGAGGTGATACATCCATCCATAGTAATTCTGCCCGAGGGCAGGTCTTTCACTGCAATCAAAGCATGTTTATGCCATGCTTTGCAGCTTTACTAGGGATTTATAGGTGTGGTAGCTTTCTGTTGATTTCCACATCGGTGAAGGATGATGATGATAATGATAAGGATGTTGATGGTCAGATGATTTTTGGGGAACGTTGGGCCCTAAGCTTCCTGACATTTGTCTCACAGGTGAGAAAAAAACCCTGTAAAAACCTCACCCTGGAGCCTGCCCCGACCAGGAATCGAACCCAGGCCCGCTGCATGCTACCTCGAGACCACAGCGGTGGACGAGGTGATACAATTTTACTTAAATAAATAATACCTCATAGTATCTAATTTAAGAAAGAAAACTTAACATTTGAACCGGGATTTGAACCCTGGATCTCTCATTGTCTGTATGAGTGTAATGTCCATTACACCTTTCAAATGATGCTACAAACGGTAACATTTCTTTCAACTTATACAATTCTCGTTCGTCCGAAGGCTAATAGCTGTCGCTATCATCATGCCAACTGACATCTTCTATTCAGAAGTATTTTTATTGAGAATTTATACATTACTTTTAGCAGTAAAGCTTCATATTTTCGATGTTCAATTTTGTTAGTTGTTGAATTTATTATGGCAGTCCCAGAACAAATATAGCTGTGGAGAGAATTTTCCTCTCTCATCAGTTTATTATTAAAAAAAATTAGGCTTTAAGACTGTGAAAGCAATAATTGTGACCAAAACATACTTTGACATTCTGTATATTAACTTTTATGGTAAAAATCAAAAGAAGAAAAATTTTGAAACACATAATATCTTCACATAAATATTATTTCTAATTGTAAATCATAAACTTTAGCCCTGTATTTAACTTATGATCAAAAATGTTACTCATCTTTTACATAGATTGTACCATAAGCGACCCATTTTGTCTTTTTTTTAAGAGCTGTGATATTTAAAGTGTCCCCTTCTTTTGTTTTGGAAATTTGGTCATCCTGGAATGTCTTTTAATGAATATGTAGAAATATTATTCTGTTTACCTAAATATTCTCAGTGAAATAGAGAGTATATCAGTAACCATGAAAATATAAATTAATTTGGATTTTAGATGAGGTTAAATTTTATAAGAGAATCATTGCTGGTTGAAAGGAAAAAAGCATATATTGCACTGTTGCATATATATCTACAGAAAATGTATCTACCAGCAAATGGTTTTCCCAGATAAGTTTCTGTTATGGATTGTGAAGGTTAAGGTGCTTTATACTATTAATGTAAAATAATATATGATATTGTTAAGATGTATGTTAGTTACCATATTTATAATATATGCATGATGCAACTTCTATTTTACCTACCACTCTATTTGTGTAGTTGTAGTTTTATTCTCTCTCTCTCCCTCTCAACAGCATGATTTCATCTTCTTTCTGGTAACTGCACAGTAAAACAGAACATTGACACCATTCATCAGCCTAAATTTGAATAATAATTATTTTTAAAATTGCAAACACAAACATACAGCAAAATTTGTCAGATGTAAATAAAGTGAAGGTACAGAGAAACAAGATTTAAAAATTTTCGCCCAGACTGAGACTCGAACCCAGGACCTTTGGCTAAGGTCCCGGGTATGAGTCTCGGTATGGACAAAAAAAAACATGTCTCTTCAAATATAGTTTATCCTTAAGTGAGAAGTGTTAAATTAATAATAAAAACTTCCAAGATTCAAAAATCTATTGCAAAAATACATATTGATTAATAGTGAGTTGAGAATATACTGTATTTTTAACGACTCACCTCATATGTTCTCCACTCACTATTAATGATATAACCTCATAATGTTTACTTCCCAATATTAATTTAAATACATATTGATATTACTAAGCATCTAGTATTAATCTTATAAGACCTATTATGGCTTGAAAAAGGAATTTTCACATCATCTTTTGCTAAGATGCCATCACAAATGTTTCCTTTTAGGTGTTATTAATAATAATCCTTGTTACATCTATTATTAATTTTAGTTACCAGTGAGTAATTCAGTAGTAGTCCTGGTCACTCCACTGGGAAGCATAGGGCCTGATAAAAGTTCGCCAACACACTCAGTTGTTTGCCAATACTTTAATTTCATTGCAACTCATCCCTGCCTGTTCAGCTTCATCCCTGATGGTATTACTCTACGGGTCGTATGCAAATACATTACTCTCTACTCAAATTACTTCCATCACTGGTGAGCTGATCGAATTAAACGGCCGCCTTAACCGGTCATGCACGTTTTCGTAATATTGGCAACGAATTACACAGAATTCTCAGCGATAAAACCACTTCCGTTATTTTCGTCTGCTATAGAGGAATGCATTTATGCTTGCATCCCGCAAATAATACCGTATACAAACACGTCTGCGACGCGCAATATTACGCCGATTCTCCTGTTCTTCCAGTTGAATTCTTTGGTAGACTCTATCAAATTCCTCTTCTCCGCGTATACCGAAAACATGATCGAAGTCTTCAAGGTCTGACATCTTGGATAAGTTTCAAACTACATCGGTTCCCTTCGGGATTTTCACATAAGTTTATATCTTGAGCTACGGTCTTAAGGTACCTTGTCAGGTAGCTTTACAATTATTACCGCGTGAATAGATTTCTGAGTAAGAAAAATGTGTTTGAATAAAACTTTATCAGCAGAGAATGCCTTTTACTGTCTAATGCGTTCAAACATTCGACCCTACATTGCCCTAGGTCTTCTTCTTCGCCTTCTCAATCCTTGGTGATTCCAATCAAATGCCATTTTTGCGATGTTATCAGTCTCTCTCCTTAGCACATGACCAATTCATTTCCATTTTCTAAATTTGATTTCCTTACAAATTTCATTTTGATTTGTTCTTCTCCAATATTCTTTATTTGTTATAATCTCTGGCCACCAAAATATCCAAGATATTTCTCAGGCAACGATTTACAAAGATTTGCAATTTCTTTCCAATTTGTTTAGAAGCCTTCCAAGTTTCACATCAATAAAATTGATTTCACATTTGAATTAAATAATCTTAGTTTAAGTCTTAAAGAGATTTGTTTCAACCTCCAAATTGATTTCAATTAAATGTAAGCATATCTTGCTTTCTTTATTCTGGCATCAACATCTTCATCTGAGCCACCATTCACAGATACTATACTACCCTAATATGCAAATTTATTACAGTAATTCAGGGTTATAGAATTTTTTTTAATGCTTAGAGAATACTTCATTTTTTTTTTCATTAATATTTAAAGGAAGTGACACTAAGAGATTTAGTTTAATTAATAAATTGAGTAAGATTTTACAACTCACCTCGTAATTGTAGATTTCTTGAAGACTAGTTTCGATATATTACAATTCCATCTTAGTGTTAGATGAATTGAAAATGGTACGTAGTGTATCAAAACTATCTTCAAGAAATCTAGAATTATGAGGTGGGTCATAAAAATCTAACTCAATTTATTAATTACTTCAATGTTTATTTATTAAATTTGTATGATTCCTTTATATTTTTTATTTCATTCTTATTTATAGATGCTGTAACATCATGTCTACGGTCCAGTAGGTAGTGTGTTCTTTCTCTTGTTGTATTTGTTATTTGTTTTTATAGAAGTTTAATAATTTAATTAAAATATATTATAAGTGATTATGATGAAATGGATCATTCACTTTGCAATTATCTTCCATTCATTGGTTAGCAGCTCTTTAGTCGAGTTACTCAATCGGAATTGCTAATCAAATTAGAAGAGCAGCTCTTCAATGGAGCATGCATCTCGAGTTTATTTGTTCTTTTTTTTTTCATGAAGTTGGCAAGAAATTTTCTAGAGTTCTCAGTGATACATCAAATTTCTGTCTTCATCTTCTAATAACAGAAGAACTTTGCCATCCAAAAATATATTTTGTGGAAATTTTGCCATTTATCAAAATAAAAATGTATGCAGTAATTTTAAAATAAAAAATTATATACATAATTACGAATATGATGGTTTTAAAGTAAAATGTGTAAAAAAGTAGTATACATTTATAAATATTTAGGATCTGGAAAATTACATATTCAATACAACATACTATATTTATTGGCGTTGAGTGATATAAATACTTTGGTAACCAATGCTATACATTGTACATAGTCTTTGTCAATAAACTTTATGTATCTATCAATTTAATTAAAATGCATGTTTTTATTTATCTACTCTATGTAAAAAAATACAGTTTGCATAATAATAATCATAAAAATAAATAACTAATAATAAATAATTCATTGGCACTACTGAACCTGGAAGTTCATGAACTCATGGACATAACCTCTCCATACATCTCCATCCAGAGTTAAAGTTTTCAAATTATTTCCTGTATAATACAATCCTTCAAATCATGCTTAATGTTATTCTTCCACCTCAATCTTGAGCTGCTTACTGGTGCTTTCTCTCTGGTTTTCCTACAGAAAGTTTCCATTCCCCTCTTTCATTCCACATTTATGTCGCATGTCCTACCTGTCACAGTCTACAAGACTTAACATCTGGTTTCTCATAAAAATCTCATCAAGTTTGCTTTTATATGGTTTTCTATATTCACCTCTCTGTTTGTCTCTCTCTTTGGTCCAAAAATGTTCCTAAGCACTTTATTCTGAAATTCTGGACAAAAAATTTCCTAAGCACTTGATGCTAATATTGATAATGCTCGCTCTTCTTTTAAAGTAGTAGTAGTAGTTGTTGTAGTAGTAGTTGTAGTAGTAGTAGTAATAGTAGTAGTTGGAGTAGGAGCCTAATGCCCAGGATCTTGGATGATCTCTATTCTTGCTTCCCAGTACAATTTGGCAAAGGTTTATGTTGAGTTGTTTTTGACTCACCTCATACTTCTTAACTCCCTTGCAGACCCGGGTTTCTTCACTGCATTTGTGGCATTCTCAATGCTGTATCACATTCACAACTGACGTCCAACGGCAGTCTGCATGAGAGGAGGCCGTTGGACGTCAGTTGTGAACATGATATAGCATTGAGAATGTCACAAATGCAGTGAAGAAACCCGGGTCTGCGAGGGAGTTAAGAAGTATGAGGTGAGTCAAAAACAACTCAACATAAATTAAAATAAACCTCATAGCGTTATTTCCTCCCTACATAACTTGGTAAAGGTTGATTTCAAAAAAAAATTGAAGTGCAAAGTATTTTATGAGATGATTTCCATTCATTACTAAACTCTCCTCTTTACATAACACACAAATTGGAGTTTCCTATCTTATTTAAATGGGCTGCCAAGCAATCATGGTCCATGGTCAATTCTTTAAGTTCTCCCCTCGTATATCAAGGACTGCCTTACTCAAAAACAGTGAAACAAACTCACTACATATTTCCTTAGACAATATAATCCATCCATAGTAATTCTGCCCAAGGGCACTTCACTGCAATCATGGCATTTTCATGCTATGCTTTGTAGCTTTACTAGGGAATTATAGGTGTGGTAGTTTCCTGTTGCTTTCCACACCAGTGAAGGATGATGATGAAGGCCAGATGATTTTTGGGGACTGTTGGGCCCTAAGCTTCCTGATGTTTGTCTTATAGGTGAGGAAAAACCTCAAACAAAACCTCACCCATGAGCCTGTACCATCCGGGAATTAAGCCCAAGCCTGCTGTGTGACAA
>JASPKZ010002057.1:0-76434 GCA_030220185.1 Diploptera punctata
TCGAATGGGTTACAGCAAGAATGCTTCCATAAATGTTATTGGTAAATCATTAGGAAAAAAGACCATTAGCAAGGACTAGGCATTGATGAGTTGATAATGTTAGGACGAAGCTTACGATTAATTTTCATGAGGATAGGGAGCAGTACAGGGCTTTAGTGAATGTGATTTTGAAACAGTTCATGCCATACGGTGAGATGTATTAGTCCAATAATGGTCTATATAATTGTTCATGTCTAGAATATATTATTGCTCTTAAGGGAACGATGCTCATACTTGACGCCGCAGAGTGAGTGACAAATGGAAACATATCTCCCTCCTCTCCTTATAGCATACGTACAGCAACAAATGTTCGAAAATACGATCACATTTCTCCATTATTCCACGAATTGTCATGGCTACATACATCTAAAAGAGAGAATAAGATCGCACTGTCTAATTCTCTTATTTAAGATCCTACATACCTCGATTCCCAATTATTTATCATCCCGTTTCCAGTGTCTATCCTCAAACCATAACTTAAGCACAAGATCACAACACAGTCTCTTGCTTAATATATCGCAACATAGAACATCACATCACTCCATGTCATATACCATCTTCACTTCTCGCAACTGGAATTCCCTATGACAAGAAATAAGGGGCTGCCGGACATTTGGCATCTTTTAAAATAAATCTAAATTTATATTTTCTCTAACCTCGACTTCATTATTACCCAGTGTAAGATTATATATATATATATATATATATATGTATATATATTAATTGGTGCTTCTCGTATAATTTATCATATTTATATTATTATTATTATTATTATTATTATAATAATATTATCGTATTATTATTGTTATTATCCTATAAAATGTTGTTTGTACATGAAATTTACATTGCTACATCTAATGTATCTTTACTGTTTACAATTAGTATAGTGTATATCTATATTTGTCAAATATTTATTTGTATTTGTGCTGGTTGAGTGGAAGAGAAGGCCTTATGGCCTTAACTCTGCCAGAATAAATAAACATATTTTATTATTATTATTATTATTATTATTATTATTATTATTATTATTATTATTATTATTATTATTATATTATTATTATTATTATTATTTTTATTATTATTATTATTATTATTATTATTATTATTATTTATTATTATTATTATTATTATTATTATTATTATTATTAATCATCCTCCGGGATTAAGCCTGTTGGCTCGTTCCGGTTTCATGAAAGCTAGAATCGTTAAAATTGTTCAGACTATCTCTGTGTGGGCGTCCAACATTTCTCCTTCCGTGCGGTTTATAATTTAGCAATAATTTTGGAAATCTTTCTTCTGCCATTCTATCATATGGTCTTTGCAGTCGTTCCTATATTTAATTATTCGGTCTTTGAGTTTGAAAATATAAGTTTACAGGACAATTATCTTCACCACTCCTACTAAAAATCTAAATAGTAATCCTACTAATGGGGTACTAACTAACTAACTCACTAGCACTATTGAACTCATAGGTTCATATAAAATTTTAAAGTAAAAAAAAATAATCTTCCACAAAGTAAAATTTCAACATTCTTAAATTATTAACAAACTGGACCACATGGACATTTTAAAATTATTTGGTGATAAAACATTCGTTCCATAAATATATTTTTTCATGAATCGGGGACCTACCTTGTTGGTAAAGTTGTAGGTAAATTAATTAACCGTATTCTCTCTTTGAAATGAATTAACTAAAAAATTAATCTCACATAAAAGGACACGTTCGCTATAAAGAACTGTTCCATAAGAGTAATACAATGTTCTAGACATGAATAAACATATAGTTATAGGAGGAAATATGTTGTTGAGCGAGGCTCACTCACTCCCTTCTTCACCAAGTACTTGGGCATCAAGTTAAACATGCCATTCAATAATAATCATTGCAGATACTGATTTTCCATGTTCGTATAGGATGAATGAGAATTTCTATTAATAACTTCTGGGGTTGTTAATGATATTTGATAAATAAAAATAATTCCGTGTACATCGATCATATAGTATTTTTTTTAACTCATCTATATTTGAAATGTATCTATCAAAAAATATTGATTATCAGTGACAGATAATTTTGAATCTTAATTTTTCATTGGATCGGTTCTTGTGACTTGATAACAGTATAATATACTTACCAATGGAAAGCGCGATCTCTGATCTCCACTTTACATTACTTCAGTGTCTTTTTTTCTTGCAAAATCTCTAGTCTTTAATGCACAGGGAGCAGGAACCAGATTGTGCTAACCAGGGACTATCAGTGTTATGAAAACTTCTAAACAATTTATCGCCATTTTGAAATAACGTCCTGAAATATGTTGAGATGTTTAATATTATATCTTCCGATTGAAATATGGATCAGATAAGTCAAATTAAAGAAGCTGAGGTGGAGTCTCCGTGAGGACTAAATATTTTATTTTGTCTTGAGCAAGAAACGGCGCCAAGCAATGCACTTCCGTAACGTACAAAAGAGAGATTATATTAATATAAAAACAGGGTTTTATGTTAAGAGAAGTAAAAACCATTTATATATCATTAATTGAAAATATAATTCTGGAACGTATTAAAGCGTCTTATTTTACGTAGGTTGCATATTGTGTGCTTGTAGGTGATTATATTCAGATGGGAGGGGGAATTTTAAACAGTTACAGTGAATTATTATAGTATTTTATAAATAACTATATAATAAAATACCAATAATGAAACATTTTCTGTTTATTCTTCTTCAATAAATCCTTTATTTTGTGAATGATAATCAGAGTTAAAAAGTTCGATCACACCAATCACACTTTATCAAAGAAAGTTGATGATGACGACACTTTTCTCCTAATAAAAATTCACATGTAATAATCCCCTTCTTATACAAAATTCAGTGCTGTTTTAAATGTTTATTCGTTATAATAAGAATTCATTAAAACATGTTTTAAATTTCCCCTCTCCATCTGACAACGTATCCACTAGCTAATAATAGGATGGCTATATAAATCATATAACTTAACTAATCATATTTCCAAATTTTATGCGTAAATTGTAAAACCAGAATTCTGTTTCCTTATTATTTTAAAGTAATTTAATCTCTCAATTCTGAATTACGGATGTGCATTCCTTGGCGACGCCGCGTCGCTCGCTCCCTACGCTGCTTCAGACAGCATTCCTCCGCCTCTTTAACCTCTCTATCTCGATCATTTGTTTATTGCAGGTTATAATATTAAAAATTACAACATTTTCAGAATATTACTTCAAACAGCGAATAAGCTACTTAGAATGTTTCTTAATATTGTAATCTAACGAATTCCCTTTAATTAGGATTACAGTTTCCACCAATTTTATTGTACATATTATGTTTCATCGTTAAAAGTAAATTGATGAATATTAAAATACATCAACTTATATGACAGAGCTACTTAATAGAAATATATTTTGTAATACCTCTTTCTAAATGTAATACTGAAAAAGAGGTTTAATAACGAACTAATAACAGATAAGTTTGTCTCAAATACTGAGCTAACTTTAATTCTCTGGAACTTTTAACTCGGAGATTTATGACCGCGCGGTCATCCCTATTCTGAGCTTGTTTTTTAATCATCCCCTGGATAATTTACCTCCTTCAAATCATTGTTAATGTTTTTCTCCCATCACATCCTTCCTTGGACAACCCACTGAGAGCTTTTGCTTTGGCTTTCCTAATACAGTTTCCATCCCCCACTTTCATGTCCTATTCGATGCCACATGCCCTGCCAATCGCAGTCAAAGGAGCTAATTGTCATTATTACATTTGGCTCCCCATATAGGTCAGTATTATGTAGTGTTCTATATTCACTTCGCACTGTCAAAAAATGTTCTTAAGAACTTCATTCCCAAATACTCCTAACTTTTTCTCCTCTCTCAAATTAAAAGTCCGTGTTTCGCATCCATATAATTGGAAGCATATCAGTTTATATTACTTTTGATTTAGTTTTTTTTAGAGTAGTTTGGTTGATAAGAGTCTCTGTAATTCGTAACAGGCCATGGTAATATTATAGTAATATAAAAATATCCTCGCCACTCAACGCGATAATTAGCGGAAAAATCAACTAATTCAATTATATGTTTTCGAATAAATCGGTGGGGGTAAAATAGATGAAAAAATCATAATGGTGACAGAACGTGTCAGAAAACTAAATTTAAAAAAATACGTTGTAGTCCTCAAAAATATAAAAAAAGGCCCTGAAAATATAAAATCGGTTCAAAATGTTTTGCAAATATTTTAAAACGACGAAAAGTATCATTTTTATGCCATCCATATCGAAATAATATTTCCATAGAAAATGTTCAAAGTGTTTTTTGTCCTTGAAGGATTGTTCTACAATAAAAATAATGTGGGAACAATTAAACACACAAAATACTCCTTAAAAATCGGACTATTTCAGTCTGACTTGCCGCCAAGTACGTGAACTTTTACTCCTACTACTGCCTTTCAAAACAAGGGATGGGCCTTGATGTTGAAGGAACGCGCGAGATCTCGAGAGCCGGACCATGGAGAAACTTCCCCACCACGCTGGCCCTGCTCTTTCCGTTGTGCGTCATACCAAAATAGCACAGTGATCGGAGGCGTTTTTAAGGGATTTTATTGAACTTAACAGACTTTAATTAAAGTGGGCTCGTAGAGAAACTCTTGAGAAACACAAAGCATTTTGAAGATTTGCTGTAGGAGATTATTGTCCATATGGATGGCATATTACTGAGACAAACGTTTTTCACACTTTGGCGAATTGTAGAGAAGGTTATACATTTTTCACAAAATGTTGTAATAGATAAGCATCATTAAATACTACAATTTAAGCCTCGAAAAAAAGTATCTACAACAATTAATGGGCCTAGTACTACCAATGATTTTTTCGTCGTTCTTTTATTTTTTGGCAAAACGTTGTAAACCGATATTATCTGTTCAGGGCTCAATTTTTTATCTTTCTGAGCACTAAAACCTGCTCTTTTTTAATTAATTCTTCTCATAGCTGAAAAAAATGTGTACTTCATGAATTTTTTACCAGATTTTTCCAAAACATACGAATTCAATGACTGCGATTTTTATATTAATTATAGCGCTGAAAAAATGGCCAGGATATTTTCATGAGATTCTTATCGCTAGTTACTCTGACCTATAATAGCATGCATTTCCAGAATTGAACCTATGTTAAATTTTTATCAGCACCTCTTCTTGTATATAATTATTGTTCCTAAGTATTTGGAATCAGCTACTTTTTCAAAATTTCGCTCAATTGTCATAATATTCGATTTTTTAAAGCCGTAGTTTTGAAATAAAATATGGTATGAAACAAACATATATATATATATATATATATATATATATATATATAGGATGTTACTTGAATAATTAACGTAGGCCTAATTAAACGGATTGGTAAACATAATTTAAAAATAAAGTTACATCATACAAAAACAATGAAATACTAATTCTAAAAATATAAACATTTAATAATTTTTATCCGAAATACACTCTAATCAGATTAAAGTTGGATCGTTTATATAATTTATTGTATAATAACTTGAAATTATTAATGTGACAGAATGTTCATTTCAGTAAAATTGTTATGAATTAATGTATGTTTCATTACATGTTAAACTATATTCAGAATTATTAAAATTCATGTTGAAATGTGTGAATAATATTGCAACACCATTCAAAAGTCTTGATTATCATAATTTATGACGTATCACATCAAGTTGACTTCGGATGCTGTCATCTTAACCTGAAGAAACAAAAAATAAACATTGTTATGAAGACCAACAATAGTGAAATACAGAACACTTGGCAAGGATGACTGAGAATAGAATACCAAAAGCAGCATACAGCTATTCACCACGAGGAAGGAGAAGTTTGGGAAGACCAAAGAAAGATGGAAACAGCAGCAATTTGGAGCCGGAACAGGCTAGTAAATAAGCCTAAACCGTGATGGTGATGAAGAGAAGAAGAATAAATTAATGAAGAGGGAAATATGAATTTTCGGCAATTTAAGGGAACACTCATAAAATGATTATATAAGTTGTATGTGTAAATAATGTGTTCTACTTACATGATAATTTCATAATATCTCTTAATGTGGAGAATGTGACTTTTATTGACTCTCTTCGTAATCTTCTCTCTTTGAATCCGAGTTAACCTCTTCCGGAGATGTAGAGTCGTTTTCCATGTTTTCTTCACTGTCTTCATTCAACATTGGAATATAAGTTGTATGTTCATTTGTAGAGCCTTCAACTTCCTCACTTTGACTTTCTAAAAGCTCACGTGAATCTTCTTCAGCCACAGAATTCAATAATGCTACCTTGGAATATCCAGAGTCTACAGGTAATGAAGGAATTTCGTCATGGGGATGAAAGTCTGTATCGGATGGGATTGACTTCTGAGAAGGAACAATCTCAGCTAATTTAAATGAGCCGTGGTCAGCCATGACAAAGTCAAGATCATTATCCTGTCTTTTTGTGAATAAAGAAGAATGTGAATTGTCAGTTACAGAAAACTGAGTTTGAGGATCATCTTCATTAAAACCAGAAGGTATATGGGAATAAGGTAACGCTTGTTGGCCATACGAGTCCAGAGTATCTGGAGAGTTTAATTGTTCGAGATGAGATTGTGGGGAATAATAAATAGCCTGATTATGCGGTACTACTCCTCCTCCAAAATTTGGGATACTGAATTTTGTAGGTTCATAAGATTCCTCTGGTGAATCTCCCAGTGGTAGTATTTCAAATGGGGGGAGTTCTGTACTTGTAGCTACAAATGGTTCATCATTATTGAAATTTAGTCCTGTTTTAAAAGATAACTCTTGAACTATTGATGGAACTGTTTCTTGTGTAGGAAGATATGTTGATGGAGGAACATATGGACTTGATGGATAAGGAAATATTTGGGAGTTTCCAAATTCCTGATATTCGTAATTATGCGGAAATCCGACTGGAAGTATTTCGTTATTTTGTAACGAATGAACTGTATCCAATGGAAGAGAACCCGTAAGGAAGTCCTTAAGTTCGTTCAGAGCATTTATTTTATCTGAATAATCTAAATTACACGCTTGTATAGACTCCAATAAACGCGTCAATCTTTTTTCATCGCTTTCTACAAATTGATCTCCTTCTTGATCTATTGTGTCCAGTTCTTTTAGAAGTTCCTGTTTAAAATTTAATTTCATCTGTGCAATGTTCTTTAAACGTTTTATTGTGCTTTTAAACGGAGAATGAATACCTTTAGTAGGAATTAAGCGTTCTAAAGAAAATTATATTTCGAAGAAAATTAGCAATTTTAAGAATAAGCCTAGTTTTCATTTTCAAAGGAGCAGAAATTATAGCTAGTTTTAAACTTTAAATGTTTTTATTGCTCCCAATATCTTACCTTTTATCACTGAAAGTTTTGCAGCTTTTAACATTTTTTTGAGTGCGAGAACTTTTACTCCCATTGCCTTTGCAACAAGAACAGCTTTAGAAGGAATTGTAATTATACTGTATTAATTTTTGCTAACTTTGTTAGTTTTGGAATGAATTTTCCTTTCAATTTAACGGGTGAAGATATAATATTAACCTTTACTTTATGAAGTATTGTTTTATATGCGTTCTTAAGCTTTTCTAATTTGTTTTGCACGAAAAACGACACTGGTGCTTTGCAAAACATACCTAATCTTTTAACTGTATTCTGTCTCAATTGTGGTATAGCATCGTATTTCAAAATTTCAGGCATGCTAAATATAACTAATTTATCATCATCATGGACTATAAATTTAATAACGTTAATAAGTTTACCTACGCCTTCTAGGTCTTTCATATTTTCTATTTCGTTTGGTAAAAACATATAGTCAGACGGTAATTCATTTTGATAAGTATTTAGATAATTTATAATCGTTTGTGTCAAACTGGCATCATCAAGATCATATGCGAATGGCTTGCGAAGTTTGCTCACAAGATAAGAAGGTACATTATTAGTTCCCCGGCTTATATGTTTCGGTGATTGAGAGCCTTGAAGAGACTCAAAATTATCTATTGCCTTCCATGCTGATGAAGGAGGATTCAAATCTTGAGATGTTGGGTTATGCAAATCTGGAAGTGGAACAGGTATAAAATTGTTGCCTTGATTTTTATGAATTCTCCGTAACGTGGAAGAACGTGTAGGAGGAAGTAAGACTTCAGATGTTCTTGGGAAATATTCCGCATTTTCTCCTCCGATGAATGACTGGACGGCATCTTCATAATTAGGAGTTTCGATTTCATCCTCCTCGTCGGATTTTGAAAAGAGTGGAAATGTTCTGTGTTGAATTTTCTCATCAGAAGATTCTTCAACAGCTTTATTTTCATTCTTCGATTTAATCGGAATAAATCTTCCAAGTTGCTTGATGGAAATTTTACATTCTCTGCCAACATTAAAGTGGTACATAGAATGACCACTAGTAGTGTATGTAGTATTAACGCCTGAAAATAAATAGAATAATATTATTAATACCTTTGTTCCAACTATATATTTAGTCAATTCTGGAGTATCCTTCAACCTATTATGAAAGCACGGCTGAAATATTTATTTTATTTTATTGATATTATTATTATTATCATTATTATTATTATTATTATTATTATTATTATTATTATCATTATTATTATTATTATTATTATTATTATTATTATTATTATTATTATTATTATTATTATTATTATTATTAGCCAAATTTTGGAATTTCTTAGATTTGGGGACAGGGTGCATCTTTCTAAAATTGCCATTGCTGCCATTAGAGGATCAATTTTAAATTTAAGAAACCATATTTACAAAGTTTCTACTTTATAGTATGTTTACTTCAATTAGGCCTACAATTTGATTTTTTTAAAAATGGATTTAAAAAATATATTTCATCAATTCCAAAAATTAATTGTCTGTATCACTTTGTCCTTGAGGCAATCCTCTAATGAGGAAAGTTGTATATAATAAAAAATATTATTATTATTATTATTATTATTATTATTATTATTATTATTATTATTATTATTATTATTATTATTATTATTATTTATTTAGTACGCTATGAACTTTGCATGTGTAAATAATCCCAAAACTGTAAATTAAAGCAAGGTATCAATTGATTGACAGGAATTAATCATTGTACAAGTAATACAATTTTAATTTCTGATTGGATCCTTTCATGTGTGATCCCAACTCTACAGCTTCCAGATAAGTGTGCAGTGAAAACTCAAACCCTTACTGTGTAATGTGGCATAAATAACACGAACACCTCTTAGATTGCTGCTTATTAGGAAGTATAGAGTGTTTTTCTTTTATATTTATCTAAATAAAAAATTAATTATATATATATATATATATATATATATAGTAGTGAGGTGTTGAGAATATACCTTTTCATCTTAAGTTACGATCTTGATGTAAATAGGTATACACAGAGTGAAACAGAACTCTGGAGACAAAATTTCACAGGTTATTCAGTTAAGTTGGCTGACAGTTTTGATACAAAGAGTTTTCCGCTGACTTATTGTAGACTATATAATCTTTCAACAGTGATAAGATGCTAAAAGGGCATGCTATTATGCCTAACAAATAAACATATACTCTGCAACAGTCATAGGAGACTTGGATACATTATAATTAAAGCTCAATTCTGTCAAAGCTTGTTGGTGGAGTTCTATTCCATTATGTATAAAGTGATAAATTACCCTTAACAAATTTATGACATCCTTTATGACTCGTCTAGATTACAAAACATCAATAAATTGTATTAAGTTTAAAAATCAATCACATTTTAATATAAATTGTAATGTTAGACTTCTGCTTTCATTTCTAAATTACTTTCACTCAGATGAGCTATATCTCTTACAGTTACAGTTATATATATAGTCCACCGCTGTGGTCTTCAGGTAGCGTGCTGCCTTGTCACGCAGCGGGGAGCGGGTTCGATCCCTGGTCGGGACAGTTTTTATGGGTTAGGTTTTTATCGGGGTTTTCCCTCACCTGTAAGGCAAATGTCAGAAAAACTTGAAGGCCCAAAGGGTCCCCGAAATCATATGGCCATCATCATCATCAACCTTATCATTATCACCATCATCATAATCATCCTTCACCGGTGTGGAAAGCAATGGGAAGCTACCACACCTACAATTCGCTAGTAAAGCTGCAAACATAGCATGAAAATGCTATGATTGCAGTGAAAGATCTGCCCTCCGGCAGAATTACTATGGGTTGATATGTATCCTTGCTGTTGCTGTATGATTCAATTTTGAGCATGTAGAGCACAGTTAAGACACGTGATCTGACTGATTCGATGTGTATTGTGTTGCCTGTGGTATAATGGTTTTATTACAACTCCATATTTTGGGAATGTTCAGTTTTGTAAACAAAAGCACATTGTGGACCGCTTCTAAGTGCGAAAAGAGTGAAGCATATGTGACGTTTGCAACACAGGACGTCAGTGGCGGCTCGTAAACACATATTCGCAATAATAAATCTCGCGAACCCATGTTTACTGGAACCTTTTTTTGTTTCTATTAGCATATACTTTCAATTGTTTGTTTTGCGCTATTAATTTTGATATGTACATTCTGTACATATTATTTTATGGTAACTTTTTTTTTATAAAAATTACATTTTTTCGCAGCTTTGTGAATGTTTCATTATTCTATATTCATTTTTTTATTAACAACTAGCTAGTACCCGGCGTGCGCTACTACGCCTAAATAAATTACGTTTTTTTTCTTGCGTTTAGTTGAATAAGTAAAAGGAAATATAATTATAAATTTATGTCGTAATAATTTTTGATACCTCGTGCTGATTACCTACCGACGTTTCCCAAGAATCTACTTATCCCGATCTTCTTGGCATAAATTAGCTAAAAGACGATAATTGTGTTTTCATGTTTAGTTGAATAAGTAAAAGGAAACATAATTATAAATTTGCTCTCTTCGTTATTGCAGCTAAAACAACCAATCAACTAATTAATTCTATTTCAAAACTACCTTCCCTACATTCCAAATAGTAAAAATACATTCCATCTTCCAAAATTCAATATTCAAGCAATCATTATAAGTAAAGCCATATTGTAATTATTTTTAGATACCCCGTGCTGATTACCCAGCAACTAGCTAATACCCGGCGTGCGTTGCTACTCCTAAATAAATGTTAATGTGTTTTTTACCACCAGCCGTGCGCTGTTATACTTGCCCGGGAATCTACTTATCCCGATCATCTTGGCATCAATGAATGACAAAATTAGTTATTGTGAGTTGTCCGTAAAAAAGATAAACATATGCCGTCGGGAAGTTTTTTTTTGTAGAGTTTTCTGAGATATTCAATTACATGAACATTAGTTTGGTGTATTTGTTATGGTTCAGGCAGGGTTAGCCATTTAAGCGTACAAAGAGCGACTTTTTTCACGTATTTCACTGCAAATCGTGATTTTAAGGGTCAAGGCCTTGAGAATTAAAACTCTCTTATAGACTATAACCTTCCTGGGAAAATCCTGAACATTTTGCAAAAAGCCCCACCACAATCGGATGAACGGTATGCCATCGTACGCTTGCCCGGGAATCTACTTATCCCGATCTTCTTGGCACCAATGAAAGACAAAAATGGTTATTGTGAGTTATCTGTAAACATATGCTGTCGTCGACTTTTTTGTAGAATTTTTTAAGATATTAAATTCTGTGTACATTAATTTGGTGTATTTGTTATGGTTTAGGCAGCATAAGCCATTTAAGCGTCAAAAACGGTACTTTATTCACGTTTTTCACTACAAAGGGTGATTTTTAAGGGTGTGGGAGTTGAATATCACAACTTTCTTGTATCCTGAGTTCAATCCCTGGAATCTCCTGAACATTTTACAGAAAGTCCCATCACAATCGGATCAAGATGAACAGTATTGGCAGCGCATAAAATACGAACAAACAAACAAACAAATAAACATTCATTTGTATATATTAGATGAAATATATTTCCTAGTTTTTAATTTAAGATGTTCCATTTCACAATATATTTAGGTTTAAAAAGTGAGGGATTTACGGATGAGATGAGATGTATCGAAATGTATGCCTAAAACAGTTTAAGTCCTTATAACGAGCATGAATTTATTTTATGTTTAATACAGTATAAAATGAAGTTATACTCGTGTTTCATTATCTAAATAAATTAATATCAACACATTGGTGTTAACTTTGGACAATTTTAAAAGAAAAAGGAATTCCGAAACACTTAATAGCAGCTATAAAGAGTTTGTACTGGAACACAAATTTTGTTATAAAAACTAGAAATGAAGTAAGTAAAAATAAAATTCATACTAATCAAGGAGTTAAACAAGGATGCAGTATCTCTCCAGTTATGTTTAACCTATACATCAATGATATAATAATAAAATGGAACGAAGAAACAAAAAAAGGAATAAAATTAGATAAAAACACACTACTTGAAAACATTATTATTCGTTCATGACCAGGTAATAATAGCAAATACGGAAGACGAACTTCAAAGGAATATTTTTAAATTACATAATATATGTGAACAATATAATCTCAAAATATCCATACAAAAACTAAGGTCATGGCATTCCAAGGGAAAAATCAAATCAGATCCAAAATAGCAATAGGAAACAAAATCATAGAACAGGTGAACCATCTCAATTATCTAGGATGTGACATTTCATTTAATTATGATAATGATATAACTAATAAAATAGCAAAATTCCAGGGAATATGTGGTACGATAAAACGATCACTAAATAATAAAACAACACGAGAGACCCAATTGAAATTTTATAAAATGTTGGCAGTACCGGTACTGCTCAATGGTTCAGAAGCCTTGATACATAAAAAACAAGATCAAAGTAGGATAACGGTGGCAGAAATGAAAATTTTTAGATCTGTTAAAGGGTGCACTAAGGAAGACAGAATCAAGAACACAGAAATAAGACAGGAACTTGAAATATTTGCAATAACGGATAAAATAGATACATATCGACAAATGGAAGCAACACATAGACAGAATGAATGAAGATAGATATCCAAAAAAATAACAAAATACAAACCTAAAGGCACCCGAGATGTGGGCAGACCTAGAAAGAGATGGGCTGAAGTCGGAACGGGTCAACAGACCTAATCCATGAATGTAGATGATGATGATGATGCTGATGATGACATTGGTGTTCAATATAAACTCCCTGTATGCATGATGTAACATCATGTCCGTAGGTATCTGGTGAGATCGATGGGGGAAACTATGATCGTTAACAGACCGTCCAAAAAGTTGTCAATCATAGAGGAAGCTTGGATAAATATTTCGAAATGCCAAATAAATACCAGAAAAATTAATTGAAGCGATGGGAGAATTAATATAAAAAAACTTGAAGGAAAAATACGCAAAGGATTGACACGAATTCTATTAATGAAAAATAATTATTTATCCAAAATAAGTTAATGAGAGGGTTATTTTAGCAAATATATACATGAATAAATAAATACATATAAATATATGTCCACCGCTGTGGTCTCGAGGTAGCGTGCTGCCTTGTCACGCAGCGGGCCCCGGTTCGATCCCCGGTCTGAGCAGTTTTTCTGGGCGAGGTTTTTATCGGGGTTTTTCCTCACCTTTAAGACAAAGTCAGGAAAACTAGAAGGCCCAAACGGTTCCCGAAATCATATGGCCATCATCATCATCCTTATCATTATCATCACCATCATCATCATCCTTCACCGGTGTGGAAAGCAACGGGAAGCTACCACACCTAGAATTCCCTAGTAAAGCTGCAAAGCATAGCATGAAATGCTATGAATGGAGTGAAGGACCTGCCTTCGGGCACAGAATTACTATGGATATATATATTTATGTGTGCCAGTGTTTTCGTACTAAATCATGACATATCTGGATTTACCATCTGGAGATTGAATAATAACATAAATTCCACACCGCTGTTGGGTAAATTTTCCTATAGAACATACTTGCACACACATATCTCTCAAATTCAGCTATATAATAATAATAATAATAATATAATTAGTTAATTATGCATCAGAAATGAAATTTTTAAGAGTAGTAAATGGATGATCATTAAAAGATCACATTAGAAGTGAAGATATACGTAAAGAATTTCAAATTAAACATTTCCTAAATAAAGTTAAAACTTGCAGAACAAAATAGATTCAACATCTAGATGGAATGGTTGTGAGCGGAATATCCAAAAGAGTCTGAAAAGATGCACCTGTAGGCAAGAGATCTCAAGGAATACCAAGGAGGCGGTGGAATCAAAACCGAAACAGGCTAGTAAGCCTTATGCCATGAAGTTGCTGATGGTGAATTTATTAATTGTATAATAATTATAATTCATTAATTTGAATTCATATTAATAACTTATTAACTGAATTCTTATTAATATTCAGTTTCAAGATGGGTAAACTACATACTGTTCCTAAGCCATGTCTTACTAGATTAACGCTGGCACACTAGCACCATAGGCATCAGGTCAATAGGGCGGATAAACTTCTATACAGATCATATTTGGTTTGGATAAAAATCACAGAACTGTAATCGTTTATGAGAGGTTCAAACATCAAAGACGACTCAGAAAATTTTGAATTAAATAAATTGAGAAATTATGAACTGCGGTAAGGATATCAGATCAAAATTACTAATACATTCGAAACATCGGAATGTTCAGAAGAAAATGTGGGAACCGATCAACAATCTGATAAGCCTATGAATAGAGAATGGGAGCATATAAGAGATAATATTAAATTGTCAGCTTCGAAAATGTTCGTTTATTAAAATAATAATAATAATAATAATAATAATAATAATAATAATAAGTAATGGTCTGATGAGGAAATTGTCAATATTTAAGAAAATAGCGAAGGGACTTGGTTGTACGATCCAAATTAAGTGAATTTGGAATAATTGGGTAATATGAAACGGTAAATCACTAGGTTTGAAAGAGGGAATATTTGAGAGATAATATTAATGATCTCCAAATGAACGGAAAAAATAGGAAACAATTTTATCAGGGAATAAGGATGGAAAGGAAATAATTTCAGGCTGGGACAAATGTCAATTAAAAATAGGAATATGATTGCAGATTCCAGGAATAGCCTGTTAAAAAGATGAAAAAAAACTTTAATCAGTTATTAAATGGGCATGCGGATAAAATGATGAAGAGCATGATTTCAAAGAGAAAAAAATATTAATCACAGAGCCAGCATTAGAGGTTGAAATTGCAATAGAAAAATTAAAATGGATATATAATGCATTAGATTTACATAGGATCCAGGCAGAACTGAAAAATCAGGGGGATAAAAATCGATTGACAATATACACTGGTTGCTTAACGTGGTTTGGAAATAAGATTCTTCCAAATAAATGGAAAAGATTATCGTGTCAATCTATGAGAAACGGATATAAGACTTATTGCAACAACTATATGAACATTTCATTATCTTCTTTGTGAGAAATCTAACACACATATTAATATGTAGACTTACTCGCTTCATTAGCTATTCAATAGAGGATAAATAAGGTGGATTTAGAGGAAATATGTCTACAATATTTCTCGTTTATAAAAATAGAAAAGAAGTTGTAATATGATGGTACTAATCATCAATCATTTATATACTTCAAAAAGTATAAATTAAATTAAGAGGAATAAGTTGTATAGTATTCTGCTTGAATTCAGATTTTTTTTTAATTAGCCTTGTTTGAATGTGTCTAAATTGCAAAAATAATGGAATGCGAGTAGACAGACATTTTTTCAGATACTTTTGAAATTCAAAATGGCTTAAAGCAGAGGGAGGCACTTTGTCCTGTGATTTTCAATGTTGTACTAGGTCATGCAATATAATGTTTAAAGGATATAGAATGAGTACAACTCAGTGATTTTAATACTCGTAGAATTATTTGGTGTGAGGCAGGAAATACCAATAGACAACAGAAATTATATTAAATAACATCAAATAATACTTAGGTTCTGAAGCTGGAAGTAAATATAAGATCACTCCTAGAAATATATTACAATATATAATGAAAATGCACAGATTATAAAAATGGAAATTTTGAAGAAGTAGCTGAATTCAAATACTTTGGAACAATATATGTTTTTTATTTAACAAACGTACGCAAATAGGGTCTGCCGAACGTGGTAAAGTATACTTGACAATAGAGAAGGAAAACACGAATGAGGTGCAGAAAGAAATTAAAATTATGCTCAGCTCCGAAACGCATGTTATTATCCATTACAGGACTTTGTCATCCCAAATTCCTTCAAAAATATGTTAAACTAATATATATATATATATATATATATATATATATAATATATATATAAACAGTTATTCTTTCAGTTAAATCGATGCGAAACATCATTTCTCACTTTAAGAAAGAAGAAAAATTAAAGGTTACAGGTATTTAAGAATAAAGTTCTTTGGAAAAATTTTGGATCAAGGAGAGACGATCACACAGGTGAATGGTGAAGACTATCTAACAGTGAGCTGCATGATATTCGGGAAAGCAGACGTAATAATAACAATAGATAATAATAACATATATATATAACATAATAATAACATAGATTGTGATGGGCAGGACATGTGACACAAATGGGGAATGAAAGAGAGGTATGGAAACTTTGTGTAAAAAACCAGAGGAAAAACTTGTAAGGAAATCAAAGGCTAAAATCCTGTAGGTGCGGCAAAACTGAGGTGGGAGAATAACATTAACAATGATTTTAGGGCGATTAATTATACACGTATTGGTTGGAAATATTAGCTCAAGCAGGGATATTATTAGCTTATGTTCGCGCATCAATGAACTTCTGGGTTCGATAGTAGCATTGAGTTAATTAGTTAAGTAGTTTATTAAAATTAACATAGAATATTGAATTCTGATAAATTCTCAACGGGAAATATTATAGAAATAGTTGTTATGATATTGAAAAATTATGATATAATACTCCTATTAGCATGTGTGTACATATTATCTTGTGGAGATATAACTTTATTTATAGATATATGTGATAAGTTTTTAATAAATTTAAGTTAATTTGAGACCCCTGTAGTTTTATTTGGTGATCTAAATATTGACATAAATTAGGAAAATTTATACAAGATTAGTTTTAATGTTTAAATTTTCACTGGAGGTAATGCATGTCTTGATAAGGTAGTTGCTAGTACATCATTATATATAAATTTGAACATCAAGAACATGATTCTTTATTAATAAATATAAATACAACAATTTTCCTGATATTGTAAATGAATCTATTACCGAAATATGTTATAAATATTTTAAATCTTGTGCGATTTAGAAAGTGTTTATGTAATATTGATTAAATAGTCATACTCAAATGTATTTTTATGTATTTCAAGATTTAGTGTCATCTATAACTTCTGGTTTGGAAAATCGATACCCAAGATTAGATCTGTGACTCTCTGAGACCTTTGATTGTGTCCAACATGACTTTTTTTTATCTAAAATGAATTATTATGTATTTTACATTATGGAACTCAATTCGGTTAAAACTGATCTAAAAAATCGACCTATATCAGAGAACATATTTTAATCAAATAATCTTCCAGTTAACTTTGGTCATCTCGAGGGTCTGTAGGATCATTATTTTAAATTTTAATTATTAAGCTACTGGCTAATGTTTCCAGCAAAACGATTTTATTTGCAGGTGATACTACTTTACCTCACAAATGATTGTGAAATGTAATGTGTTAATATATAGTCTTATTTGAAAAGGGTAAGCATTGGTTTTTATCTAATCACAAGGCAGCTCGGTGGACTAGTGATTATGTTCTTTATCTACAATCCCGAGAGTCGCGAATCAAACTCGGTCGGGGTCGATGATTGTTTTAGGATGAAAATATCAAAGGAGCAGATCCTACGGTTTAACTAAATTTATAGCAAATTTTTTATGGAAATGGTTTATATATTGGATATCATAGCTCATGGGTAGACTCATCGATCTGTGGAAGAAGCTTATGGTTATGCTATCCAAGCTACATTTATTTAATCCTAAATTCCCATTTCGTGCAAAAAAAGAACATAAGTCATTGACTCGTTTCCTTTTTTCACTCTTTCGAAGGTTTCAAATTAAGAAATCATCAACATCATCTTCATGGTAGGCCTTCGACCTGTTCCGCTCTCGGAATTCATCTTCCTATCGTCTTCTAGGACGTCCCACATCTCTATAGCCTTGAGGTTGGTACAACAGTACTTATTTTGTTAGCCTAGAAGAGTCCATTCTTAAAATATGTTCATGTCATTTTTACCTGGAAGGGAGTTTTGCGGACGGGTTGTTAGCCCCCCCCAAGTAAAAAATATATTACTCGCATCTCTCAAATTAAGAAATGTACAAGTAAATCATTCAACTTTTTTTTTCTGTTTGTTTATTGTATAATAGCAGCTCACTGTCATTGCATTTGAAAGAGTTTAGAATCTAAAGAAGTCAGATTCTATTATCTCGGATATTGTTTGGAATTAAAGAACCAACACAATTTTATATTCTTCTTAATTTATTGAAATGGGATAATTTTATGTTTTGTACGGATACGTAAATTTGCTTTCCTATGTTAAATGGAGACAGATTGATACATTTCAACAAGTTAATTCGTAAATATCAGTAGGACATATAACTACAAGGGCTTATTGAAGGTAAAAGTAAGAATACACAAGGAGGACCTAAAATAAGGAAAAATAACTTAAACCATTTTATGACGTGGGAACAAATTTATAAATGCTTGTTTGCAGATAAGTACATCGTCAAAAGAAGAACAGTGAATGATTTTTTTTGTTTAGTCACGATAGCATTTAGGATATTCCTAAAAATAAATAATTACTTCCCAATTAGAAGACACAGCTTCTTGACGAATTATCGATATTTTGGAGTTACAAAAAAAGCTGTCAAATATTATGATAAGAAATATGTTTCTGCTGAGATAATTTTTGAAATTTATCTGAGAAGATCTCTGTTGAAACGATTGTCTATGCTCTTGTATTATAATTTAAAAGTTGGCGGTCAGGATATTTCAATACAACCTCGCTCTCAGAGAGCA
Organism: Diploptera punctata; assembly: GCA_030220185.1. Taxonomy (NCBI): domain Eukaryota; kingdom Metazoa; phylum Arthropoda; class Insecta; order Blattodea; family Blaberidae; genus Diploptera; species Diploptera punctata. The sequence goes on from JASPKZ010002057.1 coordinate 19,099, forward strand.
GTTATAATTCAGTCAAGATAGAGAAAAACGTTAAAACTTCGGAATAGAGGTGGAAATTGGTACGGACCTTAATTATATATAAAATAAAATGGCAAAAATCCCCATCGATCACAATTGTGCTAAAAATTTTATTCAAGGTCAATAGTCCAAAAAATCGTATTTTCGCACATTGCTCTAAAATGGTGTTGTGTAAAAAATATATTATTATTAATTTTTAAATTATGCGATTATCTACAGAAAAGTCGTTATTATTTTTCCCTATCATGAGATATCGCGATTTCAAAACTTAGAAATACTGATATATATTCTCTATGTCCTATGTCATAAGACTTCAAATTGAGGAGCTGTCTGACCCTGTTTTCGCAATCTAAAGAAATCCGGAAAAAAAAGAGGAAGAAGAAGAAGAAGAAGAAGAAAAATAAAGAGGAACAAATAACTGTTGAGGAACAAATAACTGTTGAAGCAGAGTTTAGATATGAGGTATATTAATTATATCACAGATCAATAATAACTAGTTCCGGTTCGACAATTATCTATAGTAAAATTTTAATCAAGTGGAAACTATTTGATAAAATAAGTTTGAACATACTAGATCGTAGGTTATGTCTACATGAGAAACCACGCGCCAAGAACTGCGCCCCGCAGATGTTGTGGAAATGAATGCATATTATGCAGAGTATGGCTTTTCCAATTTTTGAAATCGGGATACCTCGTGATTACTCTTACTTTTTGTTTATTAATAATCTACAAATTACCAATAAACTATTTCTACGAAAACACACGTCATTTAAGAGTTTTATGTGAAAATCCATTTTTTTTTTTACATTTGATCTTGAATACATATATATATTTGCAAATGTAATCAATGAGGACTTTAGACAATTAATTTGTAATTACATAATTACCAATTTTCAGCTCTATGTGAATTATTCTGAAATTGAATAAATATTTTGACTGGGCTATAAATGTAAGTGTCCAAGGAAACATAAAATGTCTTCTCCCTATATAAGTAAATGGCATTTATATACTATTAAATATTTTCTGTTGAAGTCACAACAGAGCAGTCACAGAACAATTCCAACTTCTTCACACATTCAACAAAAGCCCTTGAACTTCTTACTGAGTTAACATACCCTAATGGAAAAGTATCAATTAATTAAATAATAAATGGCATGCTGAAGATGAACAAGTAGGCCTATATTCCAGAGGAGTATAACGATTTTTATTATGAATTCTTATAATGGTCAAAATAATGATCAAAATATAATAAAAAAATCAGAAGAATTTTAGTGTTTTATCTGAAAAATCTATTTTTGTTTCCAGTAAATATCAATCATCAGAATAAAATAATAGTTTAATTATTTGATTATCACAATATACTTTCACATTTATTGGACTCAAATAGTTATTTTTTCGGTCAAATGCCTGCATTAATGTGTAAAAAACTTACGTTTAGTGAAAGAAACACATAAGTCGTTAAACATATTTTTTAGCGAGTAAAAAAAATAAAGAAATTTATAGTATAAAATAATATTTGACTATTTAAAAATCGTATATCCTTCAATGGCTGTAAAAATGTGTTATATTCCATTATATGACTTTTTTTATTCCTATTAATTTTTTTTCCCCCATTTCGTAACTCATGATCTTTTTAAATGGCCGATTAATTTAAAATGGTGATAAATCATAAAATTTTATTTAGTCTAAAAATATTTTGTGAAGTATCTCCTATTATAAAATTGTTGTATTTTATACTTGATTTTGTTCTGGGCTGCACGTATTGATTCTCTTTGTGTTAATTTGTCACGTTTAATTTATTTTTTTACGAAACTTGATAACTATTGTCCACAGATTTTTATTACAAATGCTTATTATATTTTTAGCAACATTTTACTCGCATTATATGAAAGTGTTTTTATAATAGTATGAAATTATATTAGAATAGTATTTTATTTTATGAAAAGCTATTTTAACAGAATTGTATGTATTAATGCTATTTCAAAAGTATTTTATTAAGTGAATTGCTATTTTAAGATAGCTTTATTCAGCAAATACTATTTTAACAGTACTTTATTGTATGGAATGCTACTTTAGCAGTGTTTTATTGTATTAAATTAGTTTATAAGGAAGTATCACTGGAATAAATAGAATATTGTGTTTACAAAAGAAATATACACGTATAATATGTTACGTTAATTGCAATACTTCCTGTATACTCATTTGTATTCAAACGTATATTAGCAGTGTAAAGTAGTATAATTACTAATGCTTATTAAAAATCAATAACTGGACATGCTTGCCATTAGAGATGATTTCCATAATTTTAATATACTAAATGGATATTTACTTTACAGGGTTCAGGTCACGCTAAAAAAAAACTCTGCTGTAAACCAGTAGGCATTACTTTCTTCAATTAGCTACCTTATGAAGCATATACACTAACTATGCTATATTTAAAATTGTATTAAAATATTTTTTGTTTGACACTCCATATAAAAGACTGATATTTTTATATATACCGGTAATTAACACTGTATTTTTTGTATATTGTATTTCAATATTCCTCTCTCTCTCTCTCTCTCTCTCTCTCTCTCTCTCTCTCTCTCTCTCTCTCTCTCTCTCTCTTATATATATATATATATATATATATATATATATATAAGGGGGCACGCCGTAGCGTAGTGGTTAAAGCAGTGCGCTACAAACAGAAAGGTCGAGGGTTCTAGTCCCGGTGGGGTCAGGATTTTTAAACTGACCCAAAACCTCTGGTGGTACCATGACCGTGGGGTCGACTCAGCCTCTAACGAAAATGAGTACCATACGCTTGTTCTGGGGGTAAAGGCGGCCGTCACGCAGGGTGACAACCCAACTGACATCAAGTGCCGATTGTCTAGAAAAAGTGGGAGCCTTAACCTCCTACTATCCCAAGGGTCTCCAATGGCCTGTAGTTAGTTCACTTTACCTTTGTGTGTGTGTGTGTGTGTATATATATATATATATATATATATATATATATATATATAACCAGTAATTGGTTGAAGAGAAACCTTTGTATTAAGAAAAATCTTCAATTGAAATATTTAAATAAATCAATTATTTGTAATTCAATAGAAACAATAATATGAATGAAATGTATCTCTATAATCTAAATGCGCGTTAATTACTTTAGTATAGATGTATTTTAGTCATTACTATGGACCCTGTACACCAGCTGAAAATTTAAGTCACGAAAGTAAAATGTTTAAAATAGCTGTAATCAATAAATTGAACAATAGCAGTAAATGACATAATTGTGTTACCAATAAATTCATCAGAGCATATAAAAAACTTATAAATATAACTTTAAAATCAAATAACAGTTACAATTTCTCTTTAGCAATTAAAGATAGATCAATCGACTACAGACCTAAAAGTTTATTTCTTTTTTCCTTCGTCCAACCTTCCCCTTTTCTCTAGATTAATGTTCTCCTAAATGCACTTTCACGTCCAAGGACACGACCTCCAGTTTAAAAGACAAATTATTAAAATTTGATAAATTTTGCATGACATTCTAAAAATGCGTTGTTGTTTTATGATAATGTCAATGTATTTATTTACCTAGCTCCCATTTGGCCAAAAATAGATATTAATGCAAAATCTGAAATCTTGACTTAGGCTTTCACGGCCGGAATTAGTATGATGATCTTGAAGAAGATTTCCGACTGCTGGCCGTGGTCTTGAGGCTTGTAGTGCTCCGACTTTTCGCCAGAGACTGCGTCCGGCATCCTCAATGGTTGTCATGAGACTGTCCAGAGACTGTGTCCGACATCCCTAGGTGTTGTCTTGAGACGTTCTTGAGGGATGCCGGACGCAGTCTCTGGCGAAACGTCGGGGAACTTGAAGCCTCAAGTACATGGCCAACAGCCCGGAAATCTTCTTCAAGATCATCAATCTCAAATCTATCTGATCTAGACATCATTCCGATTGTTAATGCCGCAACTGTTCATTTAAAAATTTATATTATATTTTTTAAAGATGTATTAATTCCTGTAAATATGTATTCGTACCAATTATTGGATAGCATCTTAAATTTGTATTAATATTCAAGGATGTATCGGTAAAAAAATACGTATTTAAAGAAATGTTGTCATTACTGTTATTAGAATAAAATACGATTACTAAAGAGTTGATTTGTCTTATTTTTACACGCTTTATATTAGCTTGACCTGTATCTATCTACCTATCTATCTACCTATCTATGTAACGGAATTTTTCAACGCGATTTTCACCAACTTAAAATCATTGGATCGACTTGAAACTTTGTATACTTGTAGAGGACCCGTGACAATATAATAATTTCACATTTATTTTCTAAAATCCTGGCCATTATCATCAGAAAATCAAAAAAAGTGTTTTTGTATCAATGTAACGGAATCTTTCAACGCGATTTTCACCCACTTAGAAACATTGGATCTACTTGAAACTTTGTATACTTTTAGAGGACCCGTGACAATACAATAATCTAATATTTATTTTCTAAAATCCTGGCCATAATCATCAGGAAATCAAAAAAAGTGTTTTTGTATCAATGTAACGGAATCTTTCAACGCGATTTTCTCCCACTTAGAAACATTGAGATCGACTTGAAACTTTGTATACTTTTAGAGGACCCGTGACATACAATAATTTCACATTTATTTTTTTCTAAATCCTGGCCATTATCATCAGAAAATCAAAAAAATGTTTTTGTATCAATGTAACGGAATCTTTCAACGCGATTTTCACCCACTTAGAAACATTGGATCGACTTGAAACTTTGTATACTTTTAGAGGACCCGTGACAATACAATAATTTCATATTTATTTTCTAAAATCCTGGCCATAATCATCAGGAAATCAAAAAAAGTGTTTTTGTATCAATGTAACGGAATCTTTCAACGCGATTTTGACCCACTTAGAAACATTGGATCGACTTGAAACTTTGTATACGTGTAGAGGACCCGTAACAATACAATAATTTCATATTTTGTTTCTAAAATCCTGTCCAGAATCATCCGAAAATCAAAAACATGAAAACTGGTATAATAGGTTGCGGACTTGTCGAGTTTTTAGTCAATCGTTGTAAGTGCTCAGTTGGTAGAGCAGTGAACTCTTAGTGGTATATAATTTTAGTAATCCATACGTCGCTGGTTCAAATCCGGCTGGGAGGGCTTTTTTTATAGAAGAGTATTACTTTTAGCTCATACTACAATAGTATCGAATTTAAAGATATTTACATTTTGATCTTATTCTGTAAAATATTAAAACTAAAAAATAAAAAATAAATAATAGTTTTAAAAAACTAAAAGAACACGCTTTATTAGAAAACTAAAACATTAAAAATAATTTTAATTTCCAATACGCTTGGGATAAAATAAAACGGTCAACAAAAAAATCATCTCCAACACATATAGAATAAAATTAGAGTTATCAACAAAAATAATATAATTTTACCATCAAAAGCGTGGGGTGCTTTTTATGATTTTTACATTTTCTTCTTAGAGAGCTTACTTTTACCAATATCTGTTTATTATCAAATATATTAATTGATATAGAAGCACCCCACGCTTTTGATGGTAAAATTATTTTCTTTTTGTTGATAACTCTAATTTTATTCTATGTGTTGGAGATGATTTTTTTGTTGGCCGTTTTATTTTATCCCAAGCGTATTGGAAATTAAAATTATTTTTAATTTTTTAGTTTTCTAATAAAGCGTGTTCTTTTAGTTTTTTAAAACTATTATTTTTATGTGATGTGGAAGATATGCACTTATTGAACTAACTGATATAATTAACATAGAAAACATATTACTACTTACCATTTTGTAAATATGGCGTCAATCTAAGAATTGTCACCTCCAGCTCAATGTTTGTATCACGGTCGTTTAATTTATACTTGTTGAAAATAGTTTCTCTCTCTTTCTTTATATACGCTAATACCGTCATTAATTTCCTACATATCCGCAAAAGGAAATTTCACCCCAACGCAATTGTTAAATGGGTCTACTAACGGTAAGTTTAAATCATTTGGGTTCGGATACAAGGGGGTGCTTCATTTTCTGTATTCTTGTTTCCCAATATTAAACCTCTTTCAGAGAGAAATTGGCACTTGATAACAAGATTAACTTACGAAAAATTATATTTATTTTTTAATTATTTAACTACATAACCTGGAACGAAAATTGGGAATCAAAGAGGTGCATATGAAAGTTTTTTATTGTAGGGAAACCAGACGGCAAACGCCCATTTGGTAGATCAAGATGGAGGTGACAGAATAACATTAACAATGATTTGAAGGAATTATATTAAACAGAGGTTGATTGGATAACATTAGTTCCGGATAGGGATGTATGCAGAGCTTATGTTCCCCCGCGTTCATGAACCTACGGATTCAATAGAACCAGTGAGGTAGTTAGTTACATATAATCTCTCCGTTGGCGCGTAATAAGCTTTTTGAAGAATTTTTGATAAAACAATAAACGTAAACTTAAAAAAATTGCCCAAAGCTGCTCCGAGGAACAATAATCGAATGAAGTGGTTGTTATCCTGGCTAATAGTAGAGACTACAAAGGAATCACATGAATTAGCGTGACGTTTATTCCAATATTGTTTTCAGGTTTCTTTACCGATTTTGGGCGATTACTGCCCCCCTATCACAGTAATTATCCTAATGAGGATAAATTAACGTGTCCCTTCCCAGATTATTTGTAAACAAATATTTTCCATTTTAATAGTGTCCACCGCTGTGGTCTCGAGGTAGCGTGCTGCCTTGTCACGCAGCGGGCCCGGGTTCGATCCCCGGTCGGGGCAGTTTTTTCTGGGTGAGGTTTTTATCGGGGTTTTTCCTCACCTGTAAGACAAATGTCAGGAAAACTTTAAGGCCCAAACGGTCCCCGAAATCATATGGCCATCATCCTTATCATAATCATCCTTACCATTATCATTATCATCATCATCCTTCACCGGTGTGGAAAGCAACGGGAAGATACCACACCTACACAATTCCCTAGTAAAGCTGCAAGCATAGCATGAAAATGCTATGATTGCAGTGAAGGACCTGCCTTCGGGCAGAATTACTGTGGATATGGAGGTGGTAATGGAACCTGAACTCCAAAGATGCTAGTCAGACTTACAAACCGTTATAACACAGAGGTAGTCCTAGGAAAAAAATTACGCAATATGTAAATAACCAATGTTGTGTGGTATATTTTCTTATTCTGTCCGGTCCTGTTTATTTTTTTTAGTATTAATTTTCAGCTAAATTAATGGTAAGAATTATTTTTTTCACAAATTTATAAGGAAGGAGATTTAAAAAATCCCTTTACAACAAATATAGGGGGATTCCATTAATTTTATCTTGGTACGAAGCGCAGACCACGACATTATAGATTATATTCTTTAAGAAATTCTGAGATTACATTGGATCATATTTTTAGGACATATTCTAGAAAGGAAATAAGAATATGATGGTATTATAACATAAAATTATGTACATGTTGACTTCTAAAGGGCATGGAATTAACTATCTAACTGACTGGTACTATCGACCCCGCTGATTGATGGCCGCGCGGACATAAGCTCTCCATACATTCCTATCCTTATCTAATATTTTGCAATCATTCATTCATTTTGAGAATTTTCCTCTTCATTGAGGGTTATCTCCAACCAATCTTAGTAATTAACATGAACTAAAAAATAAGTATATATATAAGTTATATATATATATATATATATATATATAGGCCTATATATATATATATATATATGCCTACCAATCTTAATAATTTACATGAATTAAAAAAATACTATATATATATATACTATATATATATATATATATATATATACATATTTTTTAATTCATGTTAATTACTAAGATTGGTTGAAGAAAACCCTCAATGAAGAGGAAAATTGTCAAAATGAATGAATGATTGGAAAATATTAGATAAGGATAGGGATGTGTGGAGAGCTTATGTCCGCGCGGCCATCAAATATATATATATATATATATATATAACTACGGACTTAAGACTATCAGTTTGCAACAAACATTCACAAATTTCCCTTAATTAAAGTAGCCAACTCCATCGTTCTCTGTCCTCTGTCTTCACCTGTTACACTAAATTCCCTCATTGAATTTTGAATGTTGTTCTTCCAGGTTGTTCTTGGTCTTCCTTTTCTGTTCCTTCTTTCAATTTTCCATGCATAGACGGCCTTTGGCAGTCTACCATCCTCCATTCTTCTTACGTGTCCATACCATTTTAGCCTTATGTTCAATGTCATCCGTTATATTTCTTTCTGCATTCATCCCTGTATAAAGTACTTCTCTCTGGTTTTTCTAAAGAAGCGTTAATCCCCCTCTTTCATTTCCCATTCTTCACATATGCCCTGCCCATTACAATCTATTAGACTTATATGGTTTCCTATAAAGATTATCTAACTCACTGTTATAAAGTTTTTTTTTTTTTTTTTGCCTGTCTCCTGTCTCTTCATCTCTCTTTGGTACAGCAATTTTGTTAACAATTTTATTCTCAAATAGTTGTAACATTTTCTCATTTCATAAAGTAAGTGTCCATGTCTCGCACCTTTATAATATAACTGGGAGAATAGCAGTTTTATATTTTTCAGTTTAACGCTTTTTGAGAGAATTCGGAACGATTAAGAGGAAAAATTATGTGCTATCATATTGCAATTCGGAATTTCAAAAAAAAAGAAAAAGAGAAATATAGGCATATATATATATTAATCGAATGTGTTCAAATGTTACAAGGAATACGGTGAGGGTATGCAAACAGTTTACGTACAGGGCCTACTTTTAACAAATAGAAAGGGTTAAAGCAGGCAGATTCACTAGTTCTTCTGCTGTTCAATTTTGCACTGGATTATGCAATAAAATCTTTAAAAGATAAAGAAAGTGTACAACACAATGGTATTAATTAACTGTCGGTATATATGCCGATGATTTAGTATTATTAGTTGATTGGGTGAGAAAATACTACATCCTAAAACACACTCACAGGAATACATATTAAATGAGAAGGACATTAAACAACAAATTAGGAGAATTCTAAAGAAGTGGCAATATTAAAATATCTGGAAACAATAATTATAAACATGATTGAGGTTCGACAATAAAATTAAATATGGACTAATTTCTGGAAACACATGATATTACGCATTACAGAAGCTCTTTGTCATCCCAGTTTCTCTAAAAATCTTATTATACTAAATTTCTCATATATAAAACGGCGATTCTTGTTTCTTGTATTCTTGTAAGCCGTAGTTTCCCTTAACAGAAATTTAGGCGCTTTCCCCCCTACAGGGAAGCATTTAAACCATACTAATTTAGTTACACTTGTTTTCGTATAGATGTCATTGGAGTCGTCCGTGGCCAGCGTTCCCCCTTATACTGACATCTAGGAAACCAAGGTCGGGAAAATTCGGTAATTTTTTCTTAGAGGCCTTTCATTCGGGCTTATGGATCTTTGACGAGCCTGAAAATCTTCATACTCGGGACCCACGGCTTAAAGTCCCTCCCGGAGGAATTCCTCCTTGGATTTTTCCATCCTAAAAAAATCCATCGACTCTCGGGACCAGAGGCAAGGAGCATAACCACTAGTCCACTGCGGCGATTCTTTTAATTATATTATATAGACTCGATATGTGATATCTTACTTTAGGAGAGTATAAATAAGAGTATTTGAGAATAAAGTGCTTATGGACATTATTAGGCCAAAGAAAGGTAAATAGGGAGGTGAATGGAAAATACTATATATCAGTAAATTACAAAATCTTTATGGGAAACCAGATGTAATAAGAATAGTTAAGTTTCGTTGATTTCAATGGGAAATGAAAGAGAGTCAATGGAAACTTGTAGCAGGAAAAACAGATGGAAAACGTTCAGTAGGTAGGCCAAGAATGAGTTGGAAGAATAATATTAGGCCTAACAATAATTTGAGGGAGATGAATTATACAAGGAATGATTGGTAAATACTATCTCAGGATGTGGATGTGTAGCGAGCTTATTAACTCGCCACCATGGACTCGAAGTTCGATAGGGTTAGTGAATTAGTATAGTATTCCTTATAAAACTAATGTTTATAGTATGGGATACCTTATATAGGTAATAGTTTCATATGTTCCACAGTAAACGTATTTTACACGTGTGGATTGCAGGATTAAAACCGGATAGCCTATTTAGACCGGATAGCCTATTTAGACCGGATAGCCTATTTAGACCGGATAGACTATTTAACTTCTGCCCCCATTGAGAGCAATGACTAATAACTTTTCATTGGATTTTGTTTTACAACCAATGACAGTCGTATTTCACCTCGATAATTATCGAATTTTGATTACCAAAATAAAGAAAGCTCCCCCTTTTTCATCATCATCATCACTCCAGGGATTAGGCAATTGCCCGTTCCGACTTCATAATGCATCAGCCCAACGTCTTCTAGGTCTTCCAACATCACGTCTTCCTCTTGCTTGATAATTTCTTGCTAACAATAGATATCTCTCCTTACTCATTCATCCATGTGATCATATCCATTTCTGTCTGTAATTCGTGACTTTTATCCAATAAAGGCTGTACTTTCAATTCTTCTCTTATCCTCATTTCTTATTCTACCAAGTCTTGTACATCCTTTTACTTGTCTTAGAAACCCTCATCTCCGCTGTCTGTATTCTAGTCCTTCTGTTTTTTTCATCTGGAGCCCAAGTTTCACATCCATACAATATTGTGGGAACCGCCATAACATTATACATTTTTATCTTGCTTTCTTTTCTAATTTTATTTTTAAATGTTCTCTGTATTGTTCCACACACCATCTGAAATTTACTTATTTTGGAGTCAATATCTCTTTCCACATTGTAGCCAACATCACAGCCCAAATATTTGAAACTAGACACCTGTTCTATACTTTGATTTTCCTCCCCCTTTTTAATATTCTAAACAAGTCAGAGCATTATTTTGTAGTGACTGACTCTCTAACAAATACGTTGGATACAGCAAATAATGAACAGATTCCTTCGACCTACACATTTCATAATTGTGTGTTCAATAAGTGTGTTTTTAAATACTGATTTTACTGAGTTGTTTCCGAAAAAAATTAATAACCTATAATGTTGGTTATAATTAGAGACCGGATGTTAGGGAAAAGCCTACAGTTATTTAATATATATATTGAAAAAGTGACTTCATATAAGTTCATTCCGACGACCCTAGAGTTGTTTTCCATGAAGTTCATTTTGCCTATAAATGCCTATTTTAGCTTATAATGCCTATAAATGTCTATTTGCCATTTTTCTCGAAATTAGCTTAGTATTTCAATTAAATCAATTGAAATGGACAGACTTCATGACATATATCATTGCATAGAAATTTTCAAGTGTTCTTTTTATGAATTCTGTTAGAATAATTCAGGTTAAGGGTGGCAATAAGCCAATAACCTAGCAGGTAGATGGTTTCCCCTTCAAGGTACTCCCGTTAAGCGAAATGGCCCTAAGCTATGTCCCATTGTATTATTCTCCGACTCTAACGCTCGGAGAAAGATCTATAGTGCAACGCAAAACAAGTTCCAAAAGTATTTCTGATATCTTTGTATGCTACTGATAGCATAATGTTTATATTCTTTACCTAAGGCTGTAAAATGTATGTTGTCCATTTTTTGTAAGAGCCTATTTTGAACTTTTTGGTGCCTATATTAATGATTTTTAGTGCCTTTTTGCCTGCCTATTTTGAACTTTTTAAGTGCCTAACATCCGGACTCTAGTTATAACATACAGTTTTATGTGTTTCATTTATTCTCCACTAGGGTTCATTCTTACAATATTGCGATCCTATTTAGCAATAAATAATATGATCAAGTTACAGTGATGAACAAATGAAACATAACCAAAAATGTCTCCTTTTTTTTTCAAACATCCCCGTTTACATAAAATATATAAATAATTTAAAATAACTATATTTAAATAATGATTTGTGCGTAAACAGCTTAATTGTATTCGTTAAATAGTCATAACAAATGCCACTCTTAATTTCAGAATCCTTTCGATAAATTGGAAATCATCCGAGGCATTACTTATGATAATTCACATGGAACACATTCAACAGCAGTTTATCATATTTAAAATAATTTCGCGGTATATCCCGCACCATGACAGAGCGGTCTAAGCCATCCTACCCTATTACAGAGCCAAGGAAAATGCGCTGATTCATATTGCCACGGGGCAATAAATTTTCTCATGGTATTTCGGTCAATATATGTGAATGAGTCCACCGCTGTGGTCTCGAGGTAGCGTGCTGCCTTGCCACGCAGTGGGCCCGGGTTTCTGGGTGAGGTTTTTATCAGGAATTTTCCTCATCTGTAAGACAAATGTCAGGAAAAGTTTAAGGCCCAACCGGTCCCCAACCATCATCCTTATCATTATCATCATCATCATCATCATCATCCTTCGCCGGTGTGGAAAGCAACGGGAAGCTACCACACCTACAATTCCCTAGTAAAGCTGCAAAGCATAGCATAAAAGTGCTATGATTCAGTGAAAGACCTGCCCTCGGGCAGAATTACTATGGATGGATATGTGAATGATGCCCACCCAGCATCGTGAGGAATTTGGTTAACTACAATAAGTAGTTTGAAAAAATATAAAACTGTTATGCTCTCAGTTAATATGATTTGGAGATGTGAAACATGGATTCTTACTTTAAGGGAGGAAAGGAGATTACGAGTATTTGAGAATAAAGTTCTTAGGAAAATGTTTTGACCAAAAAGAGATGAACAGTCAAGTAAATGGAGAAGACTACATAACAGTGAGCTACATGGCCTTTATAAGAAGCCACATTTAATAACACTTAATTCTCATAAACTACGATGACCAGGATATGTGGCACTACTGGGGAATGAAAGAGGTGCAAGGAAGCTTCTTACAGGAAAACCACAGGGAAAACGCCCAGTTGATAGGCCAATATAAACTCTTTCGGAAATAAATCGGCACGTGATCAGATTAAATATGAAAATGTATTATTTTTAATTATTTAACTACATAACCTGGCACGAATGGGGAATGAAAGAGGTGCATAGAAGTTTTTTATATGAAAACCAGAGGGAAAACGCCCTGTTGGTAGATCAAGAATGAGGTGGGAGATTAAAATTAACCATGATTTGAGGGAAGTAGATTATACAAGGGATAATTGGAAAATATCAGCTGAGAATAGGAATGTGTGGAGAGCTTATGTCCGCGCGGCCATGACCTTATGGGTTCGATAGTTCTAGTGCGTTAGTCAGTACAATAAGTAGCTACTCCAGATTGAGGAAACCAGATATAACGGCTGGGGGACAAAATGTAACAAGTTATCTGTACATTGGATTATTCCAAACAAAACAGCAGGTCTCAAAACCTGACTCTTTCAGAGTTGATTCATTTTTCGTTTACTAGTTCTTCCTGTGCTTTGAAGTTTTACAAAGTATTGACAGTTCCATCTCTTATCTATGGATGTGAAACGTGGACATTAACAAAGGCAGATGGTAAACAAATGGAGGCTGCTGAAATGAAGATGTTGAGAGCAATAGAAGGATACCAAAAGACCGATAAAAACAAAGACGAAGATATAAGAACATAACTTAATATATTTAATCTCTGTGAAAGAATAAAATATTATCAAAATGCTTATCTTCAGCACGTATTACGAATGAATGAACAACGCATACCAAGAAGAATTATAAACCAAAAGGGAGAAGAATATTGGGAAGACCACTGAAGAGATGGAAGGACCAATTCGACCTATAATGAGATCGGAACAGGCCATTGGGCTTAATCCTTGTTGTTCATGATGATGATAGTTCTTCCTAATATATCTCATATTGTCAATTTACGCCCTTCAATATAAGGGTTAGATTTTAACTTTAACTTCAATGGTATACACATAAGGTTGATTTACGGCCTGACAACCCGCGAACTTCGGAATCGAGGTGAGGCATGTTAACCAATACAACGGACAGACACTACGCAAGAATAATGGAGACAAAACAGTTCTTGCAGTAACCGAGACGATGCGTATACAATTTCAATATACATCCGTAATTACAGTATAAGTAGAGGAAATATCAGATAGCAAGGGTTTCCCAGTTTGAAAATAAAGGTTTCAAAGCTACTATAAATATTATTTATCAAAGTAACAACGAAACTTTCACTCGTTAAATTTAATTCTGTAGAATCGTATCCATTTCAAATCTTTAATGAGTTAATGAAGATTATTTCTACATTTTATGCAAATAAACACAAAATATTGTTAGATGACTTGATATGTTTTGTCTTTTTTATATATTTCTCTTTCTCTCTTTCGGTCAGTATCTCCAACTTCTTCCTTTCTTATCTACTTTTCCAATTTTAGCTTTTCACTCCTTTACACATACAAATTCATGTCCGTGGGAAGGACGGACTCAAGCATATAAATCCAGATAAAAATTATATTTAACATTGTGTTAACAATCATCATCATCCATGCAAGTATTAGGCCATGTGGCCTGTTACGGTCTCAAAGAGGAATTTTCCATGCAGCGCTTTTTTGGACGTCCCAGCGATCTTTTGCCTTGGGGGCAGTAGCGAAGTATGGCTTTTGGAATTCTATGAGAGGGCATTCGTTGAAGATGGGCTTTCCAGTTGTTCTGGTAGTTTTGCATATGGTGAAGAATGGGTTCTACATCCAACTCTTCCATAATTTCCTCATTTCTTTTATGGTCCCACTTTGTGTAGCCTGTTGTACGGCGCATAAATCGCATCTCATTGGCTGTTATTCGGCTTTCATCTCTTCTTCGTAATGTCCATGTTTCACTACCGTATCTTAATACTGGTCTTGCGAGTACCTTATAAAGCCGTAATCTTGTGTTCTTCTGTATTAAAGATGGTTTCATTATACTGTCAATTATCCCCGTTGTTTTTGTAAAATTTGTGATTTTCTTCTATATATATCAGTTTCATCTTGAAATGTTAAATTATAACCCAAATAATTAAATTCGTTTACTCGTTATAAAATTTCATCATCCAAAACAATTTTGCTAGGTATAGGGTATTGATTTCCATATTGTACCTATTGTGTGAACAAAATTTACCGAAATCTAAACAACTACGGGATATGCTATATAAATCTTATTAATTTTTATTTAAGAAGACAATGGTGAAGTTATTTTTCATGTCTCTGAGGCTAAAGTTCGATATAATGCGATAACATTGCTGTACAATTTAATACTCATCGATTGAAATGTTCAGGAGTTTATTTAGATGTGTTTAAGCCTTGTACACCTTATAATTCTTTTTCATGATGTGAAAATACGATATCATATTGACACATTTAAACAAATAGACCGAACAGATACCGAACTTGAGTTGACAAACAAATTTTGTAAAATTTATAGTTATATATGGCATCGTGCTGACTCCATGGAATTCTATGACACTATCAAATTCTTGACGTCCGTAGCCCTCTCTGTACAACCCAACCTGAGTTTATTTATTCCAATTATTCCCCTGTATTATTATACTTCCCTCGGATTATGGTTAATGTCATTCTCCCACCTCATTCTTTGCCTCCTATAGGGCGCTTTCCCTCTGGTTTTCCTACAAGAACTTTCCATGCTCCTCTTTCATTCCCCTGCTCAGTCTATTAAACTTAACTATTATTATTGCATCTGGTTTCCTATAAATAACATTAAACTCACTGTTATAATAATATTTCCGTTCACCTCTCTGTTAATCTCTATTTGGTCATAATATATTTTTCTAAGAACTTTATTTTCAAATACTAGTAATATTTTCTCATCCCTTCAAGTCAGATATCATGTTTCCCATCCATTATAATATTGTATTGTATTGTATTGTAAGCCCATGTTTCCCTTTACAAAGATTTAGGCGCTCTCCCCCTACAGGGAAGATTTTGAACCATATTAATTTAGTTACACTTGTTTTCGTATAGATGTCCTTTGAGTGTTCCGCCTAATACTGACACCTAGGAAACCAAGGTAGTACTAGGACGGGAAAATTCGGTAAATGTTGCTTAGAGGCCTTTCATTCAGGCTTAAGGGTGTTTTACGAGCCTGAAAATCTTCAGACTCGGGACCCACGGCTTAAAGTCCCTCCCGGAGGACTTGCTCCTTGGATTTTTCCGTCCTAAAAAATCCATCGACCGCGGCCGATCCATTATAATATAACTGTAAAATTAACCGTTTTATTTATTTTTAGTTTATTTTATTTATTTATTTTAGAGAAGTTGGCATGAAAAGAGTCCCTATAATGAATAATATAATGTGTTTCCAGAGTTCAGCCTATGTTTAATTTATTTCTGCACCTCATTCATATTTTTTAATTATTGTTCCTCGAACCGTCTCAACTCGTGTCCGACTCAGAGCCAAGTCGAGGGTTGAGATGCGATGAAGCCCCTTTCAATGAAGATCTGTATATCGGCCGACCACGCCTGACGCACAATTACAGGGGCAGATGAAGTTCCAAAGTTTAAAATCCCTCTGCGGGTATGTCTTACCAAAGTTCCCATGTCCCTCTTTTATTCCCATTAATGCCACATGCATTGACCATAGCATTTCACGTGACTTAACTCTTCTTTATACATGTGTTTACCTATAAAGATCATGTAGCTCGCTGTTATGATTTTTTTTTCTATTCACATCTCTGTTCGATTCAATTTGGTTACATTTTTCCCCCAAAAATCCTTATTCATAGCAACCCGTAATATTTTCTGTTTTATTTTTTTTTCTGAAAGTAAAATATCATGTTTCGCGTCATATAATATGATAGGAATAATAATAGTTTTATATATTTTATTTTAACATTTTTTAGAGAACTTAGGATGACAATAGTCTCCGTAATATAATAATAGCATACATTATCAGAGTTGTGCCTTTAATTCATTTCTGCACCTCATTCCTGATTGTAATTATTCTGAAAAATCAATTTTAAATCGCAAACTAACAGAGGAACCATAACAAATTATCATTCCGTTCAGCAACACTGAGCATAAAAAACCAGAATATACATGAACAAATTCACAGTAGAAGTAGGCCTACAACTAGTGGAACTGTATACTGAGAAATAAATGGCTGATTCACTAGTAACATTTTTTCCTCTCTTAAAGCCAAAATTCATGTGTCCCATCCAATATAATATAACTGAAAGATTAACCATTTTATATATTTTATTTTATTTTTTATAGAGACATGGCATGAATAAAGTCCCTGTAATGAGTAATATTATGGATTTCCAGAGTTTAGCTTATGTTTAATTTATTTCTGCACCTCATTCATATTTTAATTATTATTCCTCAAATCGCCTCAACTCGTGTCCGACTTAGGGTCAGGTCGAGGGATGAGATGCGATGAAGCACCTTACTTTGAAGATCTGTGAATAATAAGGACGCCTGGCGCACTATTATAGAGGCAAATGAAATTAAATGAAATGAATAAGAATAGTGTCGAGAAAGAATGCAATGACATTTTTGGCAGGGAAAACAGGAAACCCTGCCAAGAATCCACCAAAATCCACCTAGAGTGACCAAGACACGATCTCTCTTATTGTTCCTAAGTATTTGAAATTAGTCCTTTCTTCGAAATCTGCCTCATTTTCATTAATTGTCAATTTGCATTATAGAGTTTAATGCAGACATATTCTTTTGTGACCACATATTCGTTTTTGATTGATATTTACTTCAATGCTGCCAAATTTATATTATGTTTTGTCTTTAAACTTAAAAGATAATAATCGTACAGAATGTCCTCCAAAAAAATAATAATGTTCTTGTCCATGAATAAAAACCAGCTGTATTTTAATAATAGTTTTGTTTTACCTAGCAGAATTAAGGCCTTAAGACCTTATCTACCGCCCAACTAGGTTAGAAAAAAATTACTGTTATGTCTAAATTACAAAAACAAAATTATTATACAGTATATCTATAATGCAATTTTTATTTACAATATAATTTGATTTACTCTAGTTTTAAGAATTTAAATATATTCTTTATTCAATGCCCTATTCGACATTTCTAGTGTTCTCTCCTGGCATTGGCTTAATTGTAACCCACTTGTGAAGTTGGGGCGCCTAGAAAGCGGAGTTACGTTACTTCGATGATACTTCGATGATACTTCGGTGATAAATGATAATGAAGCGCCAGGAGAGTTCTTAACCTAAATTCCACACCATGGGCAAACACAGGAATGATTCGTTTTAAGAAAACATTTCGATGGTTTGACTGGGATTTGAACCTGGGACCTCATGAACAGCAGTCAGAAACGCTGATCACTAGCCATGAGGCTGGTCACATTTGAAATATAAAATGTGCAAGTCAGAAAAATGATAAAGAGTACTATTATTGACACAGAATAAATTTAGTTCACGAAAAATGAATTATTTAACAAGTAATTGTTTAAGCGTGACTTAAAAGTGTCAAGTGTGCGGTAACCCTGATATCTTGGAGGTAGGTAATTCCAAGAGCGGGCAGAAACTACTGTGAAAGAAGTTAGATATGTTGGCGGATGTGTGCTTATTGTCCATTCTCTACTTACACCGTGATTCATCTTTACATTTTCTTCAATAAATGTTAAGCGTCACCTATTTAGGACTATCACGAAAATTATGTACGGTATGTTGTTAGTTTCTACTGATGATATAGTATTATTTGGCGATATCGAGGAGAGACTAAGGTCCAACACACACACTGTATTGAGTAACATTGAGAAATTGAGACTGTTAGTAAACATCCATAAAACTAAATATGTGTCCACACATAGAAATTCATTATATAATAGAAATGGACAAATGAGGGAATTTTGAAGAAGTGACTGAATTCGAATACTTAGGAACAATAATCACAAATAGGAATGAGATTCTCAAAGAAATTAAACATAGGCTCATTCTGGAAATGCATGCTATAATGCATTACAGAGACTCTTGTCGTCCCAACTCCTTTAAAAAAAATTAAACTGAAAATATATAAAACTGTTTTTCTCCCAGTTATATTATATGGTTGCGAAACATGGTATCTTGCTTTAAGTGAGGAAAGGAGATACGAGTATTTGAGAATTAATTTTTCAACCAAAGAGAGATGAATAGATAGTGTGAATGGAGGGGAAGAATTACATAACAGTGAACTACATGGTCTTATTAGAAAGCCGGATATCAGAAGAACAGTTAAGTCTCGTAGGACTTTCGATGGACAGGGCATTGTGGCACGAATGGTGAAAAATGAAGAGGTGCATGAAAGCTTCTTGTACGAAAAAAATCACATGGAAAACGCCCCAGTTGGTTTACAACCAAGAGTGAAGGGTGGGAGAATAATAATATACTATGATTTGAGGGAAGTAGATTATACAGAGGATGATTCGGAAACATTAGCTTCAGGATAGGGATGTGTGGAGAGCTTATGTCCGAGTGGCCATGAACGTACAGCTTCGGTAGTGCCAGTGAGTTAGAGTTAGTTAGTTTGCCTTATTAGTTTGGAAATTAGCTAACCTGATTATTGTTGAATAAAAAACGGAAAACTTGTGTATATGCCACATAGTTGCACAATCAATGACAATTAATTAAGCAGACGAACTGGATTGAAGAATATCGTTTGACAGAATTATTAAACACAGTTCTTGATTAATGGTTTATTTTTAATAAATGCATAGTCTTGCTTAATCCAACTTCTACTTTCACTATAAATACTTAATTGCTAGATTCTTCAATTGGACTGCGACAGCCTAATTTATGATAAGCTTGCTAATTAATTCTTCTCTTAAAATATTTTTTTAATTTTGTTGTTGTAAAACAGTTATATTATAGTGATGGAAAAAAAATACAGCATAAAATTACAAATTATACGATAAATGGTATTTAAAAAGCTCTACTACTGTAGATTCTGTACACGAATTTTCAGTTATGTATCTCTTGTGTTTTAAAACTAGTTTAAAGTGTGGGGCTCAGATTTCCCACAGACCTGGATTCGGAGGGAAGAGGAAGGAGAGGAATGGATACATGAAAGGAGGATTCTGCCTTTTCGATCACTACTCCAGCCAGTGAAGGACAGACCCTGGATTCGGGCGGAAGGATGAGGGAAGGCTACATAAAAGGGGGCTTATGCCTTCCCGATGGACAGACCCCGGGGCCGTCCCCTCCGGCACTCAGCACAGGGAATAACCTGGACTGGAACCATCTGGATTCAGGTCGGGTGGCAGCCTGATGAACACGAGAGAGGCTCTCAGCTTTCCCACAGACCCTGGGATCGGAGGAAGAAGTAGGAAGCCGATACCCCATGATAGGAGGATTTTGCCTTTTCGATCACTACTCCAGCTAGGAAAGGACAGACCCCCTTGGAATCGGGGGGGAAGGATGAGGAATGGATACATAAAAGGGAGATAGATTATCCTTCCCGATGAACAGACCCAGGCCGGATCCGTCCCATCAGACCCTCAGCACACGGAATAGCCTGGGCTGGGACCCATATGGAGTTCGGTTGGGTGGCCGGCTGATGATAAAATCGAGGGAAGGGCTCTGATTTCCCAAAGACCTGGATTCGGAGGAAGGAGTAGGCATGGATACATGAAACGAGGATTATGCCTTTTCGATCACTACTCCAGCCAGGGAAGGGACAGACCCTTGGATTCGGGGAAGGGAAAAGATGGGGAATGGATACATAAACCGGAACTCAGCACAGGGAATAGCCTGGACTGGCACCATCTGGATTCAGGTTGGGGCGGCAGGTGTGATGAACCCGAGAGGGGGCCCAGCTTTCCCACGGCCCTGGATTCGGGGAAGGAGGAGGAATGGAACAGATAAAAGCAGATTCAGTCAACCACCCACCCACCCCCTCAAAATCGTAACTGGCTATAGAGTAGACGACTATAGAAACTTCTCCGCCCGTGGGGATCCGGGAAAATTATCCATGGCCGAGGAGTGCCCATCTGCCCACTGTTTTCCACGAGTCTCTCAATAAGTTGGGCTGCGCTAACGCGCTAAGATGAGCCACAAGATACCAGTGGGCCAGACAGGAGTTAAGGTTGTTATCGTTAACAGTTCTGTTATATTTTCAAACTATTTCAGCTTAATTAAAGAGAAAGGTTATGTTTTTTCGATTGCCATTTTGTCTCCAAATTTCACGCTGTGTTTCGCTGAAGATAAGAGGAACCAACCACAAGGACCAATCGGCGGATTAGGACATCCCTCTAGTGGGAAAAAGCAACGGAGAATAGAGAGTAATACGTAATGGGTTATTTCTTCAATACATAAGGTAAATGTCCAGGAAATCAACCGGGGGACTGGGCGCCGCATTTTTGTCTTCAGAAAAATCTGTATTCCACACACAATGTTACATCAAAAGTCTGTTAAGCAGAAATTGCGTAAACAAAGTGAAGTTCTCAGCAAGTCGAATTCATGTTTCGATTTTACTGATTTTTGGAATGTATCTCTCTTTTGTTAATTAAATTGTTGGGTGTTGCAATTAAAGCCAAACACGATGGCTTCTAGCGCGGCTTTTAGGTAAACCTCCCACTAGTAAGGTTGGGATTTCGCTTTTTTCTGAGGATACATTATTAGTGTTATTTATATAACATTTTCCGAGTTTGTTTGGAAGAAATCTATAATTGCACCCGCTAGATCGATTTTTAAATTTTACCCCCTCTCCTTATTAATTAATTCGATATTACGTTTATTGTTCAAGCAAAGAAAAACAAACATGGCTAGAGTTTTTTAAATTTCCCACTTCTAGTGGTCGGATTGTCGCTGATCTTTGGATATTTCCTTTTCCATTTATTTGCAATAGTATAGGCTATATCGAGTTTCGTTTTCGAAACATCGAAAATTGCAGCTATTAGGACTGTTTTTTTTTTTATGTTTTTCTTTCCGGTTAAATCCTTGCGCTTTAGATATTGTGTTGGTTAACGAACTACGTGTGTCCGTTGACACTCTCGTGGCTGCATTTTTTTTTCTCGGACCTAAACTTAGCATACAGTGATCAATAAAAAAATAAGATCAATTTCGTTAATCAGCAAAATCCTACTATTAACTGTATGAGTTCATTTGGAAAAAAATTAAAATAGCTCTGTCGGCCGCAGTTTTCGAGTTATTGTGACGATAACTCAGTAGAGACTATTTGAAATAGTACAAGAAGGGTTGTTTTCAAAAAATGAGTGAAATCTTATCATTAGAAATGTGGGGTTTACTGAAAAACCTTAAAAAAAAGAGTAGATTACTTGTTTTCATTACGGTCTGACACATTATTAAATGAGAAAGTAGCCATTTTGCCACTTTAAGATTAACAAAAAAAAAAAGCTAATATAATAAACCAGAAATCGGACCATAAACTTGACTTGCTCAGAAATTCACTTAGTTAGAGCAGTTCCCTCGTGAAGACAGTTTTTCTTAAGGAACAGCAGATAAAATGTTGTTACTAAGTTGGTAATGGTGAATGAAAATTAAAAATCATTAAATAATAAATCGTTTTTCTTGGTTTGCAAAGAAAAATACTCAAACATTCTAAATAAATTAATGTATTATTGTTATTCAAATTTTTTTTTGCCTGTAGTGCTCCAATTTATTTAGATCAGTGGTTCCCCAATCTTTCCCGACTCGCGATCCCCTTCCACATCAATCTGAGGGGGATGAAACAATGACATTAAAATATACATACAGTAGACATGCATAAAATGTAATTCCAAGCAAAAGGTTTGATAACTTTAAAGTAACTTAACCTTAACGGTTAAAACATAAAGTTGCTCTAGTTACGTCTTAATAGTTTTACTTAATAGTTAAGTACACACGCCGTAGGCCTAGGTTGTGGCGAAATCAAAAATGTATTCCATATGTAGTTACTTAACGGTAAATCAGGCATTCGCGGTAAATATTATTTTTCGTGGAAATAATGTGATACATTCCCGATGTTATAGATATGCCAACAAGGGGCATTATAGGGTTAATTTAATTTTAAAATAATAATAGTTTTTGTCAATAATATTTATATTATTATTATTATTATTATTATATATTATTATTATTATTAGTATTATTATTATTATTATTATTATTATTAATAGTGCGCAGAAGAAAATGAAGGAAGCAATAATAGACCTAATCTTTAAACACACCATTACTTACTCACTGGCACTATCGAACCTGTAGGTTCATGGCCGCACGGGACATAAGCCTCATTACATCACGATCCTGAGCTAATGCTTTCCAATCATTCCCTGTATAATCTACTTCCCTCAAATCATAGTTACTGTTATTCTCCCACCTCATTCTTGGTCTACCAACTGGGCGCCTTTCCATCTGGCTTTCCTACAAGAAGCCTCCATGCCAAGTCTCCCATTCCCCATACGTTGACAACATGTCCTGCCCATCGCAGGCTACGCGACTTAACTATTCTTATTATATATGGCCTCCCACAAAGAACCACGTAGTTCATTGTCAGTTAGTCCACCATTACGGAAAAGTTTTGGCGAACCCCCTGGGGGATGATGAGAAACGATTGCATTATATAATTTTTTGAAGATAACATTTTTTGCCTTCAACCCAAGATTAGTACTTGTAAACCTTTTTGAATAATGAGTAATTGCTATGGTAAGTGGAATTATGTAAGAGTGAGAAAACTTAGTGTTTCAATACGGATACCTGGATAGCACAATGTTTAGTGCCCAAGGATGTAAAAGTGGAAGCCTCTAGTTCAAATCACCATTCATGTAATACTTTTTTTAATATGATATATTGATCAACCTGAATGCATACATTGATGTATAACACTTCTATTATATTATGGATAGCTTAATTAATTATGCCACAATTTAATATCTACACTGTATTAATATATTAATTGTTATATGAAAGTGGCCTGGACATTCAACGCTGGATATGGAATGATGTTATAATTTATGGGATATTATCCGTATTTTGTTGGCATGACCATTAAACTACCCACCCAGCTATGATAATTAGATGGACATGAAGGTAATATATCATTATTACGCAGTTAATTGCGTATGTGCGTATCAGGAATTTCTGTGAGTGAAAGTGTGGCCGGGGAATGACTGGGAGGAAGGATGTCTCTAATGGATTGGGCGGAATCATCATTAAATTTTTTTATCAACATATTATGGCTTTAGATTTCTATTTAGCCTACTGGTGGTGGAATTTCATTGAAAAATGTCAAATGAATTATTTTAGTTTTCTGAAATCCTCTCGCAGTCTCTATTTCATCTAACCTCAATTATTATAGTTTGCTTTATTGGCGTATCTTATCGATAATATCAAACAATATAATCAATAGATTTTTTCTGTTCTTCAATCATAACATAAATATTTTGTACATTATATGTACTACATGAGTGTTTGTGGGTTGTTTTAACGCACTTTGAGTCCTAAATGTTTCTTTTATAAAAAATGGGATTTTATTTTTGAAATATATTGGTATGATAACTCACTTTAGTCCATTAACTAACTAAATCACTGGCAGGATAGAACCCGTCAGGTTCGGATGGCAGCCCGGACAATAAGCTCTCTCCAGCATCCCCTATCCTGAGCTAATTGTTTTCCAATCAACATTCCTGTGTAATCTACGTTCCTCAACCTCATGGTTAATGTCTCCTCTGGTTTTCCCACAAGAAGCTTCCATGCATGTCTTGCATTCTCCATTAGTACCACATATCCTGCCCATCGCAGTTTACGAGACTTAACTGTTCATATTATATCTGGCTTCCCATAAAGACCATGTAATTCATTGTTATATAGTCTTCTCCATTCACCTGTATGTTCATCTGTCTTTGGTCCAAAAATGTTCCTAAGAACTTTATTCTCAAATACTTGTAATCTTCTTTCCTCCCTTATTGTACATTTTAGTCCATTGTGTATATAAATTCCATTACACAGCAAACACACACACACACACACAACCACACACATATATATAATATATATATATATATATATATATATATATATATATATCCATAGTAATTCTGGGCAGGTCTTTCACTACAATCATAGCAATTGGATACTAAGCTTTACAGCTTTACTAGGGAATTATAGGTATGGTAGCTTCCCGTTGCTTTCCACACAGGTGAAGGATGATGATGATAAGGATGATGATGATGGCCGGATGATTTCGGGGACCGTCGGGCCCTAAGCTTCCTGACATTTGTCTTACAGGTGAGGAAAAACCCCGATAAAACCTCCCAGGAGCCTGTCCCGACCGGGAATCGAACCCGGGCCCGTTATGTGACAGGGCAGCATGCTACCTCGAGGACCACAGCGGTGGACGAGATATATATATCATATATATTTAATTTTATATATTATCACATGCGCCGTGGGGGATTTAGGGTGTTGTCGTAGCGGGAATGTTTCAAAAAAGCTAATTTAATTACGATTTTATAGCCATGAATGTTAGTGAGTGATTATGGGATCATTATATTGCCTCAGTGAGACACCTAATGCACAACTAAAGTATTACTTGGATGGTTAACGTCGTTAAATTTTGCATAGGAGCCTCTTCATTCAAGTTTGCGGTTATTTTACGAGCCTGAAAATCTTCAGACTCGAGATCTACGCCTTAAAGTCTCTCCCGGAGGACTTGACTCTTGGATTTTCCATCCTAAAAATTCTTCTTAATAAGTAAAATATTAAAATATTAAAACCCATACTTGATATATCAGTCATCCTCAACTAAAACGAAATTGTGTTAAAAAAATGTGTCGAAAAATTAAATAATGAAGGCATTTCAGAAACATGTTCCTTCATCAGCATTTTATCAGGCCTTTCAGAAACATGTTCCATCATCAACATGTAAAATTGTACTGATGGAATGCTGGGGATAAAACATGTTTCTGAAAGACTTACATTGCTTAATTGTTTGACGAAATTTTAAAACAGGAGTTTTAATTGAGGACGATTGTCAGGTACATGTTTTAAGATTTTAACATTTTATTGTTGAAGTATTAATCATACTCTTATATTATGTTTGAATAGTATATAAGTGAATATATTAAATTGTTTTTCTTGTTAATTCAACATTACAATTCCTTTAATTAAAATTATATATTTTTATTCTACAAGTATTAATAGCTGCATTACAATTTACGTATTTAATGAAAAATGTTAACCATAAACATAAAGAATTAATGTTACATTTCTTTCACTTTTATTAGCGAATTCTGAAGGATTGAGACTACTGAAGCTGAAAATATATTTTTAAATTTTTACAATTGTTCATCGTTCCTACTTAATGAAAACGTTCATGATATATATATACACTAGCTAATATCCAGCGTGCGCTACTACTCCTACCGAAGTGTCATGGCGGATTGTGAATAAGAGTGAAACTGGTTGCTCGTGTTTTGCACAATTTTCAGCAGGTGTTAGTTTGTTTTTATAAACGTAATATCGATATTGCGAATTTATTTTGTTTGTAGCTTAATTTTACGCATAATGGCTCCACGTAAAACAAGAAATTGTGAATAAGCAAAGATGAAATACTAAAGCGTGTGTGGTCCAAGATGTTTGCGGGCTCCAGCCCGTTGCAGCTGTTGAAGACTTCCCGGCGTGAGGCTATTTGTATCGGAGCTAAAGGTAACTATAGACCGTAATACGGAAGTATTAGGCAGTTGGAACTCTCGCTTCAGGAGAGGGACAACAAATATTAAAACTGGAACAACAGTTAAGTGAGAAAACCGACTCGCTAGAGCAATACCAACTTCGACAGTGTCTACGTATTTTCGGTTTACCTGAACAGGATGGTGAAGATACGGACAATATAGCAATCGACGTGGCCTCCAAAATTGGAGTTAATTAGAAACACCTGTGATATTCGACAGGAGTCACAGGGTTGGGAAAAAGTCGGATCGACCACGGCCTGTTATTGTTAAGTTCATCAGTTTTATAGAAAGAGAAGGGAGGTCTTCCAAATAAAAAACAATTGAAAGGCAGTGGGATCCACAGTAAGAGAAGATCTCAACCCAAATTAGATATAAAATTGTAAAAGGACTGCATCACAAAATTTGGCGTCACAAATGTGTGGAAATTGATGGCGCAATACATGTGAAAAATGGAGATACCAAACGCATCATCACCCACGGGCCTCTGATATGTAAACTACCACTAGTGCAAACACGCCCAGTGATACCATAATCCCCAATTTAGCACTTTTATATCTACCGTACTTCCCCTTCTCTTTTTCGCCCTTTTCCCCTTCATTCTTCGTCTTCTCTCGCCCTTTTCCTTTCTTTCTTCCTTTCCTCTTTGCCTCCGCTCTTAGTGCCTTTTCTTTTCTTCTTCTCTCGGTTCCCCTTTTTTAAAATTTTCCCTCCAAATAATGCTATTCATTTGGCGGTCTCTGACAGTTAGAGGACACTACCCTTCTCAAAACCCCTTCCAAACAACAATAATGCAAGACAGGTTCTAGAAACAGCATTCTCCTCCCCCTTCCCGTCTTCCCCTACATGTGGTTCACTTGAACGCACAAGCTTAACTGCACATACAGACGAAATTAGAATGATTTTTTCTTCTTCCAATATTCATCTATTCTCGTATCAGAAACATGGCCTCCATCCTCCATTAATTCTAGTTTAAATTGACATGGATGGTTATACTTTCCTTAGACATGATCGTGTACATAGTCGAGGGGCGGTGTGGTGTCTTCGTGAATGGACGACCTTGGCCGCTAAGTCCTGTATACTTTTCTAATAACGAGACATCTCCTGAAAATTATGTTTATAGAAATATACGCAAAGCTTCAAAATGCCTTCTTTGTGTAGTGTAACCAACCCCCTAAAAGGAAAAAAAATAGCAGAAATAGAATCCGCTCTACAAAACGCACGTAATACAATATGAACACGTTATCGTCATGGGTGACTTTAAATATAAATATACTAGACACTGACAACAGAATACACAACAGCTATGTCCGCGTTCCAAGTTTGTGATATACACTATCCCCTTCCCTTACAGCCTACACATCACAACCAACACCAATCCTCGAGACTTTCTTGACTTAATTGCTACTAATAAACCAGACAGAGTACTAACCCACGGGCAACTGTCAGCTCGCCCCGGAATATCAGGAACATATAATTATATTCTTAGCATATTCACTGCAGTGCCCGAAACTAGCTCGTAAGACTATCACATATAGAGACCTAAAACATATAAACAATGCAGCTCTACTTGAAGACGCTTAAAATTTACCCTGGCATACTATATGGACGTTGCATTCTGTTGACGAAAAGTTGAGGCATTAAATACCTTATATTAAACTATATAAAGACAGACACGCTCCACTGAAAACTAAACTAGTGAAACGAACCCACCCTACTCCCTTCACTGTCCGCTAACATTCGTGACTTGATGACTGAAAGAGACGCAGCATAATCGGAATATAGAGTCGAAAAAACTGATATAAATCTCAATCACTATAAACGGTTACGAAACAAGACTACACAAACTATCAGAAACGCCAAACTTAGACATCTAATCCAGCCTTACTGACCTAATACAATAACCCAGATATTTGGAAAAATCTGAATAAAAAAGGTTGTAGGAAGGAAACAGCAACACGGTCAAAAACTACCTGTTTTCTCTGAACACACTTAATAACCATTTTACAAGCACATTCTTTACTCCTAAAGACAAAACACAATACAAGTGCACACTATATGACAAATCCACCAGACTAGAACATTTCCATTTTTATATCTTACAAAAATGACATAAAGAAGCTCTCAAAAAAATAATAAACAAAAGCAGAAGTTACTGACCGTATAAATATCATCACTTAAAAAATAATCGACGTATAACTACCTACCATAACTCAGTTTTCAACTCCTCACTACAAACCTCTATAATCCCACTTATGGAAGCAAGCAATTGTACGACCACTCCGAAAGTAAAAACTCCCTAACTCCTACGATTTTCGAACCCATTAAATTGTTACCTACCCGTATCAAAAGCTTGGAACGATTAGTCCCACAAACAACTCACTGACTACTAACTGACACGACCTTTTAGATCAATAACAACAATCATGCTTTGGAAGGAACAATACAAAACTACATGCTCTACTAAATTTGTGAACATACGCAAAGCATCTGTATCGAACTTACTATTCTTACACTACTTGACTTGAGTAAAGCATTTGACACAGTAACTTGGAACTTATTGTTGCTAAACTAAAAAACCTCTCACTTTCTGACAGTGTCACGCAAATGTTCAACTCCTAACCTTCGTGAGCGCCAGCAATATGTTGTAGAAATTCTACATACGCTCTTCTTGGACCTACGTAAGCGGAGTTCCACAGGGCTCGGTGCTCGAGCCCTTGCTTATTTCAATCTATATAAACGGAATATCTGACTCCTAAAACAGTGCAACATCATTTATTTGCGGACGACATCAAATTACCTTCACTCAGACAAAATTCTTTAATGACGCGGTACCAAAATTAATGAGGACCTTGACTCGCTAACAAGCGTGACAGAGAAATATGGCTTGATTAATCCTAGAAAGACACAACCAATCATTATGGGCCATCAAGACTATTATCCTCAATTAAACAAATGCGTATGACTGTGTCACTTATGGGATTCAGATCCCTATAGTGAGACAGTAAAAAAATATGAGTGTTTATGGATAAACATGTAATTTGGATAACAAATAAATAACATTTGCAAAAACTATCTTCTCAATAATACACTCATAAATCGTATAAGAAATTGTTTACCGTTTCTCTAAGAAAAATGCTAGTAGAAACCTTGCATGCCCCATTTTGATTATGTGAACCTTTTTACTGACCTAAATACGTTTTATACTACCCAAAGCCTTCAACATGTTCACAATTCTTGCATACGTTTTATATTTGTGTATACGTAGATTTGAATCACGTTACATACAACAACATCCCTGGAACAATGGTCATGGCTTCGTCTTCCGAAAGATCGTATAACCATCCATTCCTAATGCCTTCTCTATACCATATTACACACATCTTTACCTTATTATTTATCACACACTACAGCGCTTCACTAAACTCTCTGATACACATACTTTAGATACCCGATCCCTTGAGGCACAGTGTCCTTTATATCCCCCTCATCATACTATTCCTATTAATTCGAAATCTTTTAACAGTTCTCTTGCTAGAACATGGAATTCACCTTCACCCTATGTCAGAGACTGCCAAAACTTACCATCTTTCAGAATAAAATTGAAAATAAAATCACTAACAGAAACAACACACTAATACTACTTTTTAAGAATTAATAATGCGTTTTTTTGCATTATTTAATAAAAATAGACTTAGGATTTGTTAATATATTTACCTAATGCCTTGTATAAAAAGCGTAGATTAATTCATTGTAGTTTATTACTTCTTTGTATTTTTTTTCTTTTCTTTTATGTATAGTAGATTCGAGCTGTTATTCCTTTTTTATTCATTTGTATCATTACTTTAATTTTAATTGTTCTTGAGTTGTCATTCTATTATTAGAACATTACTTTCATTATTATTTCAATATGACAGATAATATGATTGTTCAATGTCTATGTATTGTAATTTTATGTGTATTCATATGTAATACATATGTTTGTCCTGTTTTAATATGACGATTATGAATAATTTTGTGGTATTCATGTGTAACATATGTTTGTGTCCTGTTTAATATGACTATTATTGTATTTTTTTAGTATTTCATATGTACATATGCTGGTTCTGGTGAGTGGAAGAGAAGGCCACATGGCCTTAACTCCACCAGGCTAAATAAATCTATTCTAATTCTAATCTATTCTAAATAAATGTCAATGTGTTTTACCACCAGCCATGCGTTGTTATGCTTGCCCGGGAATCTGCTTATCCCGATCTTCTTGGCATCAATAAAAGACAAAAAAGTTTATTGTCAATTATCCGTAGAAGATAAATATGTTCTGTCGCGGACTTTTTTGTAGAGTTTTTTGAGATATTCAATTCTGTGTACATTAATTTAAGTGTATTTGTTATGGTTTAGGCAGCGTAAGCCATTTAAGCGTCAAAATAGGGACTTTATTTCACGTTTTTCACTACAAAGGGTAATTTTAGGGATGAAGGGGTTGAATATCACAACTCTCTTATAGCCTATGTTCATCCCGGGAATCTCCTGAACATTTTGCAAAAAGCCCCATCACAATCGGATCAATGGTATGGCCGCGCATAAAGTACGAACAAACAAACAAACAAACAAACCAACAAACATCTTTATATATTAGATGTATGTATTTATGGGAAACCAGATATAATAAGAAGTAAGTCTCGTAGACTACGATGAGCAGGACATGTGGCATGAATGGGGGATGAAAGAGAGGCATGGAAACCCCTTGTTAGGAAAACAGAAAAAATGCGCCCTATAGCAGACCAACAATGAGATGGGAGGAATAATATAACTATGAATTTGAGGGAAGTAGGTTATACAGGAGATGATTGGAAAATGTTAGCATCAGGATAGTGATGTATGGAGAGTTTAATATCCATCGCGACCATGAGGCCTATAGGTTTCGATAGTGTAATGAGTTAGTTAATATAGATTTGTCTGTTTGTGGTGGTGTGTTTTTTTTGTGTATGTGATTTATGTGGGTATGATGTGTCGACCAAATGCTCTAGACGGCCGTAATTTTATTTTATTTCAAAACCAGACTCTGTATTTAGCAATCGATTAAGGAAACGTAAGGTACGTTAACCAGCAAAATTGTTATCATAAAGAATCAAAAATTTGCCTGAAGATAAAATTTTTAAATCGCTCTAGTTTCTGCAATGTTTTTTTTTGCAACGAAAATCGGTGGGGATTTACCTGTAAAGCATAATTTAAACATCAGTCAAGCGACCGCCATGTTTGTTTTCACTCACGTGACTGGATATTTACAGAAGAATTATATGTTTCGTAAAACCGCAGAATCGGACCATAAATTCGACTTGCGAAGATTCACTTAGTTCAAGCAGGATTTCGTGACGGAATATTTTATATATTTCAATATCAAAAATAATGGTAGTTTTAATTTATTATATATTATTATTATTATTATTATTATTATTATTATTATTAATTATTATTATTATTATTATTATTATTATTATTATATACAGTAGTCCACCGCTGTGGTCTCGAGGTAGCGTGCTGCCTTTGTTACGCAGCGGGCCCGGTTTCAATCCCGGTCGGGGCAGTTTTTCTGGGTGAGGTGTTTTTGGCGGGGTTTTTCCTCACCTGTAATACAAATGTCAGGAAAACTTTAAGGCCCAAACAGTCCCCGAAATCATATGGCCATCATCATCATCATCCATATCATTATCATCGTCACCATCATCATCCTTCACCGGTATGGAAAGCAACGGGAAGCTACCACACCTACAATTAACTATTAAAGCTGCAAGCATAGCAGTGAAGGACCTGCCTTCGGGCAGAATTACTGTGGATGGATTATATACAGTATTTTATTTTTATTATTGTCGATACTTCAGAACTACAGTGTGATTATAAAGTCCCAGTACATTTTTAAGAAATCGCGCACATATCGTATTTCTGTTACAGCCATTCGAAAGATACAAATATGTTCACCATTGAAGACGGATAGAGATTGTTGCTGCGCGTTTAAGAGGCCAGTCGTACGAAGAAGTTAGAGACTGATTCCAAAGGAAACCCTCACGGGAGACGTGTATCTTGATATGTTACAACCTTTCTTACAGCCACAGTTACAGCAAGATGGTATCATTGATACAGTGGTGTTGCAACAAGATGGAGCACCACCACACTTTGCTCTAGCTGTACGCGGATATCTCAATGACAGGTTTCCCAACAGGTGGATTGGAAGGACATATCCTCGTGTCTGGGCACCTCGTTCGCCAGACCTCGCACCCCTGGACTTTTTTGTTTGGGGGTTCATCAAGCAACAGGTGTACAGAACCAAGTTTCCTAAACTGCAAGTGCTGAAAGAACGCATACGCCAAGCGACTGAAATGATTACAGAGGATATGGTGGTGCATGTTTTCTGGGCGACGCGACGGTGCGTCGTTGGGAAACATGTTTTGAGATTGATGGAGGTTATGTTGAACACTAACTTGATAGTAGAAACTACCTTATAATTTTTTGTTTTATTTGCGCTACGTTATCCACAAAATGTACTGGGACTTTATAATCACACTGTATAATACTCATCCTAAGTAAACTATGTATATTTTATTTTAGTTAAATATAGTTCCCGATAATAACAAACTCTCTCTCTTTTTTTCCCCGCAGATTTTCTAAAACATTCTGTCCTCCTTTTGTGTTTATCCAACACTGACCAAGATTTTTAGTAAAACATTTCTTAAAAATAATATTCCTATTAAAAACACGCAATAGTATATTACGATGCGAGGTTGAGAAGTGGTTTTTACAGAAGCGAGGAAATGTTTAAAAACACAGCGATAGCGAGGTTTTTAATTTCCAAGATTCTGTAAAACACTTCACAAACGTGTATTGTACATTATTTTTTTGCGCGATTTTGTTTTCAAAATAATAAATAATAGTAAAACAATAACATATTTGTTGGAAATATTTGCGCTCATTATAAACAACTGACTAACCTTAACAGTGTGGGCAATGTTTATTAATTGAAACTACAGGAGACCGTTAGATCAAATTAGTGACAAAATGACGGCAAGTACGTATTTATTGATTTATGTTGTTTCAAATAAAGTTCAGTTAATTTTAAATGCATCGATTTGTTTCGTATAAAGTATATTAACACTACCTTTTGGATATCTTTTGTACATACATCCTTTGTACTTAGTATACATAGAGGGCAGTGGTTTTACTTCCAACACGTGGTTTGTAATATGTAATATTAAAGTATAGTTGTTTTATTACAGTATAGTTATTTAGGTTGGCAACACCGAAATGTGGGAAGTTGAACTTCAAATGCTGTAAGTACGACAAAAACGCACTATCGCGCAAAAAAGCTTTTACTGTGGAAACTTTGAGTTTCTTCAGTTTTTTCTAGTCCAATTTTACATTGATGTACAGTAATTTATATATAATATATAAAAATGAATGTTTGTTTGTTTGTTTGTTCGTACTTTATGCGCGACCATATCGCTGATCCGATTGTGTTGGGACTTTTTCAAAATGTTCAGGAGATTACCGGGATGAACATAGGCTATAACAGAGTCGTGATACTCAACTCCTACACCCTTAAAAATCGCCATTTGTAGTGGAAAACGTGAAAAAGTAGCTTTTTTGGACTCTTAAATGGCTTACGCTGCCTAAACCATAACAAATACACAAAATTAATATACACAGAATTGAATATCTCAAAAAGCTCTATGAAAAAGTCCGCGACAGCATGTGTTTATCTCTTACGGATAACTCACAATATCCATTTTTGTCTTTCATTGATGCCAAGAAGATCGAGACAAGTACTTTCATTCCTGTGCAAGTATAGCAGCACATGGCGAGTATTCTTTTACGGATAACTCACAATAACGAATTTTGTCTTTTAGCTCATTTATGCCAAGAAGATGGAGATAAGTAGATTCCCGGGTAACACCGGGTAATCAGTACGGGGAATCTTAAAATAATTACAATATACATTTATAATTATTCTTCCTTCTGCTTATTCAACTAAACATAAAAGCACATTAATCTTCATTTATTTAGCCGTAGCAGCGCGCGCCGGGTATTAGCTAGTACTGCGTATAATTCTTACCTATCACAGGAGGAAATACAATAAAGTGATTTTGCATTGCTTAAATTTGTCAACAGTTTTTTGATGACGTAATTCTTGCTACGTAAATAATTTGAAACGTGATTTATATCGATTAGAATATGCAATCGTATCTAGATGAGCGAAATTATTTCGTCACTTGTTAATGATAGGAACAATTAACATTCGAGCATTGAACATTTGGAGATGTTCCAATATTGTCGGTAAAAGCGAAAACATTTCGTGCGTCCTACTGACATGGTATTTTGGTAACAACATAGAATTGCAATTAGAATACATATGAGAACGTAGAATTACCAGATTTTTTCCTTGTTTTAGGATGTGGAGTTTCATTAAATCATTACATTGCGGAAGTGTTGGTAAGTTCTTAACAAGAAGTTTACTTTACCCAGTGTGAGCTGCTACATAAATAAATCAAATATGTGTTTTTATTTTTAGTTTAATAAATAAATGAAATATGTGGTTTTAATATTTAGTTTTAAAATGTTCACCGCTGTGGTCTCGAGGTAGCGTGCTGCCTTGTCACGCAGCGGGCCCGGATTCGATCCCCGCTCGGGACAAGTTTCCTGGGTGATGTTTTTTTCGGGGTATTTCCTCAGCTGTAAGACAAATGTCAGGATACTTTAAGGCCCAAACGCTCCCCGAACATCATCTGGCCATCATTATCATCAATATCACATTCACCTCATTAGATTAAGTTTAGGTTTAAGGCCTCTCTTGGCGCATCATTGTCACCCATCATATCATCGGGGCAGCATAACCCCGCCTTCCAGGCGCCCCAACCTCAGAAGTGGGTTACAAAACATCAATACCAGGAGAAAATACCTGAAATGTCGAATGACAAAGAGGTGGCATTGAACAAAAAAATATTAGTTTAATACCGCTAAGTAAAAAGAAAATTAGGGTAATAACTACCCCGGTTTATTTTAATAACATATTAAGTTTCGTATGTAACATCTAGATTTGCAACCGCTAGAGCGATTTTTTTAAATTTTCGTTTCAGGTGAACTCCTACACCTATTTAAGCGCATAATGGATAGTGGCCAAACACTCGCCATATCTGAAACCTGTATGTACAAATGTATACAAATCAAACATGGCGGTTGCTAGAGTCAATTTTTATTTTCGGATTTCTGTAAACTCCAACTTCTAATGGCTAGATTTAGCTATTTTTTATAATACCTACCTCTGTTTATTTTAATAGCATATACTGAGTTTCGTTGTGAAACATCGAAAATTGCGACCGGTAGAGTGATTTTAAATTTTATTTTCAGGTCATCTACATCTAATGGATTTAGAGAATAATATATAGTGGTTAAAAACTCGTCTCTAATCTGTATCTACAAAGGTATACAATGCGACGTATAAAACATGACGATTGCTAGAGTCAATTTGTATTTTCGGATTTCAAGCAACTCCAACTTCTAATGATCAGATTTCGCTATTTATTTGTAATACCGACCTCGGTCTATTTTAACAACATGTACTGAGTTTAGTTGTGAAACATCAAAAATTGCAACCGCTAGAGCGAATTTTTAATTTTCGCTTCAGGTGAATCCCTACACCTAATGGTTTTAAAGCATAATGGAGAGTGGACAAAACTTCGCCGTACTGAAAGCAAAGATGTGTCAAAATTTCAAGTCAATCTACCAACTACTTTTCTGCGAGCGCAAACATGTGCAGGCTGAATTCTTATATACGAAGATTATGTTACGAATTCACTGGATATTTTTATTGTACTAGTTTATGCGCTCCAGGGACGCATCTGACGTAATCCTGAAAACGCTCCCTTCCCCCTGAGTAATTGCTCTAAATAATTTGTAAAATATGTCAATTTAGTAATCACAGTATGACTCATTAATTGCATGTATTAGTCTACAAAGACTAGATAATAGGATCGGCATGTTTCGGAACTAGAGCTTGTGACATCAA
Organism: Diploptera punctata; assembly: GCA_030220185.1. Lineage (NCBI taxonomy): Eukaryota > Metazoa > Arthropoda > Insecta > Blattodea > Blaberidae > Diploptera > Diploptera punctata. The sequence goes on from JASPKZ010002057.1 coordinate 55,794, forward strand.
CTCTATAACAAGTATTTCAGTGTCTTTCTCTAAACATAAGCTTGTAGTTTGGCTTGTACATATTCTTAAGTAACAGTGTCCAATTAATTTGCGTATCATACTCCACTTTTCATGTTTTGCAGACTGTACGCTTGAAGTATATTCTTATATTTCTTGTTCACTATGTTCATGACACTTTTCTATTCTATTCCGCCCTTTTTAAGATTTTTAAGATTTTTTAAGATTTTAAGATTTATTTAGCCTGGTGGAGTTAGACTACTATTAAATCACAAGTGGTCTGTAGATGTATGTGTCCGCATTTCTTTGGCTAAAATAGCCTGTAAATTTATTGATAGAATTACTACCGAACTTTAGGGTTAATTTCCTTTTTAGCGAATTCCAAAGGAATGAAGCAGCATTGCACCAAGTACCGTGTCCTCAGAAGGGAACTCGAGGTCGCAGCCATGGAAGGAGAAGTGAACTGGTCACCGCCTCTTGATTTCTGGACATGGAAGCGACCTTATAAAGCAGCAGTAGCGCACTTCATCGGAAGAGTTCTGCGATTAAGAAGCGAGGAAGAAGGAAGAAGAAGAATGATTATCCAATAACACACCCATCTTCACAGTAACACATACACATATACACAATCAAGGACAAAAACACACAATCACATACACACACACTAACACACTTACACAAACAAACAAAAAACACACTTTTATTTATTTTATGTAACATCTACACACTTCGCAAACCCGAGTTGTATATTTATTATGTTTTTTTCAATAAAGATTAGATATAGATAGAGACATATAGCAGACCCGGGGCATTATGCCCGAGGTAACACGGGACGTGGTGGTGGGAATCTAAATAAAAAATAAATAAAAATATTGTTTAAAGAAATACTATCTATCTAGTAGACAAACAGTTATCAATTACAAAGTATTTATGAATGTGTATAATGAGCTACAGGTAAAGCATTGTGCCATTTAGACACATTTGGATAAATCTATTTTTATAGGAATTCCGAGTCCTACCAGAATACTATATAATATCTCCCTCTTATTTGAATCATATGTCTCTTTGAAGTCCAAATGTAGTTATGGTACAGTGCCATCATATTCCCATTTTTGTAAGACATTTTATTGCATCGGGTAGGCCTATTTCTTCTTAATCCACATTGGTCTCGTCACATAAGGTGTAAGTCTAAAAAAAATTAAGCGTTTTACTGACAAATACACGTGATATATTTTTATCCTCTCTACGTATGTTTATTCTCGCAAAACTCGAAAATTATTAGGTCGATTGACTTAAAAGTTTGACGCAACGTTTTGAAACGTATGGGGAGTGTTTAATCGCTATCTATAATTCTGTAAAGCCACTAACTAACTTAACTCACTTGCACTATCGAACCCATAGGTTCACGGCCCGCGCGGACATAAGTTCTCCACACATCCCTATCCTGAGCCAATATTTTCCACTCATCCCTGTATAATATACTTCCCTCAAATCATAGTTAATGTTATTCTCACACCTCATTATTGGTCTATCAACTGGGCGTTTTACCTCTGGTTTTCCTACAAGAAGCTTCCATGCACATCTTTCCTTCCCCATTCGTGCCATATGTCCTGCCCATCGCTGTCTACGAGACTTAACTGTTCTCAATATATTTCCTATGTTTGAGTCTTTGGCATGGGTTCCCTGAAGTAGCCCCCCCCCCAGAGAACCGAATGGGGACTATTTGACCTCCGTAAAATTTTACCCCAGTAGAACCCATGTCCGCATTTCTTGACGGTGGTATTTTAACGGTGAAAGAACGTCACTCTTTTAATCAAGGTATTTTTTTCGTCATATCACCTTCGACCAGTCTGGCATGGGTAACCCTATCGGCAGTAATTGCTACCGCCGGCATAGCTCTCGGGATCATTTAAGCACGCTAGCCACTCCACCACGACAAGGTAAATATACCATGGAGGGGTAAGAGTTCACTTGAAACTAAAATTTAAAAATCGCTCTAGCGATCGGTATTTTCCATATTTCAAAACAAAACTCAGTAGCCTGTATTCTCTCAAAATAAACGGACGTAGGTATTGTACAAAAATGAACTAAATATTATCTTTAACAGGAATTTGCCTGTAATCCGAAATTAAAATTTGATTCTTGCAACCGCCAGGGCCATGTTTGGTTCGTCGCAATCTATGCCATACAATTTAATTAACCCGCAACTTTCTAACATACCATCGTCATCATCCGGTATCATGGCAGCTGCCGCCGTCTTCCGGAAACCAAACGCCATTCCTCTCTGTCTATCCATTGATCTTCCTTTAATCCTCTGATATACATAGCCGCATTTACCCCTTCTATCCAAGTTTCCTTCCGTTTACCTCTCTTCCTCCTTTCCATTGGGATCCATTCCATAACAATTTTTGCAATCTTTGCCCTGGAATTCTTGTGACATGGTCATACCACTGTAAAATTTTCTTTTCTATAATGTCTATGATGTCTGGCTTCTCTTGTACACCCATAATTTCCCTTATTTCTCTATTTCGTATTCTATCCATTCTAGATTTTTCAGCTGATCTTCTTAAAAACATCCATTTCTGTAACTTAAAATTCTTTTAACTTCCCTGCTAGGAATTTGCCAAACTTCTGCACCATATGTTAAAATGCTCTGAATTATGGTTTGATATATTTGTAATTTTCTATTTTCTGTAATATGCTTGCTCCATCATATAGATTTTAAAGCATGTATTGTTGTTTGTTTGTGCGATTCTATTTTTAATTTCCACTGTGTTGTCGCCACTTATACAAACTAAAAATAAAATACCTTTAATTTACTTAATCGTAGCAGTGCACCCCATGTATTCGCTAAATTGTATACTTTCTGTACCAAATTAAAAATAATGAAATTCTCCTATAGTATACTCAATTAGATTTAACTGATTTCTTATTGATTGACATGATAATTTATTATTTCCATTTATTTGGACGAGCTTCTGTTCTACAATCATACAAAACAAGTGTTGTGTCTTGTCCACCAATCCACCCCTCCCGCTTTTAGAGTTCTTTTTGGATTTCACCTGAACCTTGATGCTTTATACATTTTTAATTTTTCATCGCCACTTCAAGCTTTAATACGCATGCATGTGAGAATAATATTTCTGCTCTCTGTAATTCAACCTCTTCAATACCCTGTTCTGCATGTAAAATTCTGTATTGACATAAAAAATTATTATCGGTTCATAAAATAAGTTAATTCGAAAAAAACTGTTAAAAGTTAAATGTACTGTGAATATCTTCAAAACCTCTCCGCTCTGTGATGAAGTTGGTAACCCTGGATTCAAATACTTTTCCAATTCATCATCATCATCATCATCATGCTGCCAGGTATTAGTCCTAGAAGAACTGTTACGGCCTGAGAAAGCGGTTTTCGTGCCAATTTTTTCATAGGTCGACCAAGTGACCGTTTCCCATTTTAACAGTAGTTCATTATTGCCTTGGGGATCCTGGATCTAGCCATTCTTGAGACATGTTCCTTCCAGTTTAGCTAATATCTGGAGATGTAGTCCAGTATTGGTGGCTCATTACGTTCTTGAAGGATTTCTACATTTTTCTTTCGATCCCATTTGGTGTAGCCAGCTGTTCGGCGGATAAATTTCATCTCACCAAGCTGTTAGTCTGCTTTCATCTCTCTTCCAATTATTCTTGGTATCTTGTAAGAATAGTGAATTTTCGCGGTTACCCTCTATTGCATTATGTTGCCTCAGGGTTACAAACTAAGTTTTATTTTATTTTCACTATTTCTCTCTTCGGAGGACTGCAGGATACACACTACTAGATCACAAAAAAATGAAGACATCTTAGAAGAATTACACATGGAATCTTTAGAAAACAAAATTTCTGATTATAAGTCAAGATGGGTACAACATATTCATCGAATGAAAGATCACAGAATACCCAAACTAATGTTAAGATATCAACCTGCAGGAAGAAGAAGACCAGGACGTCCACTCAAAAGACTTCTGGATGGTGTTTCTCTTGAGGCCGAAACAGGTCAACAAATGGCCTAAATTTGTGAATGTACTATGATGATGGTGATGATATTTTCTCTCTACTCTGTGTGCATGGTGTTGCTCTCAGGCAAGGAATGTCATTATGTGACAATAGATTTTTTTTAATTTGAAAAGTCTATTAGCTTGGATGTTATAAATATATTTCTAGATTGGTGTGCACATGTTTATGGAAGGAAATAAGCACTTTATTACTTATAATTTTTTTAACAATAAACAACTTGAAAATTATAGAATGAAATGATACCAATATCCACTGATAGTTTGTCATCAGTTTTACATGTGAAACATAGTTATCGGATAATTACAATGTGAGTAATAATTGAAAGTATGTTTGTGTTCTTCAAGCGTCACTATGCCATACATTGTTACATTTAGGTAATGTAGATGATTTTCGTTCATAGTTGGTTTAGAAGCATGGCTCTGCCAACATGGGAATTTTATGGTAGGCCCAAAGAGGAAGTGAATATACGAGTACACCTGATGATAGTGATGATTCTGCCCTTGCAAGTGATAGTGATGAAGAGCGTGTGCTAACAAGAAGGACAACGCAAATCAACATTATCCGAGAAACTGACGATGACAAGGACGATGTTGTACCACCCACAACAAGTCAAGGGGGGAAAAGGCAAACTAAAAGGAAAAGAAAAACCAACAAAAAACCTAGTAGTCATGAAAAAGTGACCTGGAATAAATAAGTTGTTGGCATACTAGAAGCACCCCAATGGTCAGAAAAATTGCTGAATTCAGATCTCCTTTTCTCTCCTATTGACTACTTAAAAATGTTTGTTGGAAACAAATCGATTGCACACATAGTGACTGAATCAAATAGATATGCCGTACAACGCAATTCTGCCTGGATTTCAAGATCTCTATCATACAAGCCCTCATACTAGCACAAGAGTAAGACAGATTCACATAAAGTAGGGAGGCCAAGTTCAATTTCTCTCAGAAGACATTACGAGGAAAAGTGCAAGAAACGACCTGCAGCCGCCATTCCCATCGATGGCGTCCGTCTAGATGAAGTTGGACATTTCCCTTCATTTTGTGAGAAGAAAGGAAGATGCAAACTTCCAGGCTGCAAGGGGACACCAAAAATTATGTGCACGAAATGCAAGATAAACTTGTGCTTCACTCCTGCATCAAACTGTTTTTTGAACTTTCATGTAAAACCATGATTGTACTTAATCTGTAGTTCATAGTATTGCCTGAGAGCAACGCACACAAAAGTCAAATTTTACAGATTTGGGTAGTTCATATAAATACGGTGTTTGTAATTGTCATTCCTTAATTTTTACAGCAAAAAAATATATTAAAAAAATTATTCATGCAATAGAGGGTTAAAAACCGTTTCTCTAAAAAGTAGAGATTTTATACCTCACATCTTATTCCAAGTGACCACAGATTTAATAGCTGATTAAAGTAATTTTTCCACCTATGTAATGTTTACGTGTAATATGTCCAATTTAATTCCTTATTTTATTTATTTAAGCTCAAAACTCTTTCCTCCTACCCTACTTCCCTCATATAATTTTCTGTTGTTTATATTTTTTGCTACTAATCTTCTCAATCAAATATTCCCTATACTTATTCTTTAAAATTCTGTGGTTTCCCGTCTTATGTTACCTCCATTTCCTAAATTAATTTACTTCATGTTGATTCTTCATTCTTGCTAGCCTTCTTTTCTTTGAATATGAGAACATTCTTCAAATCATTTTTTTATTTTACCTCTTTTTAAAATGATACACATTTTCTGGTAATGACATTTAGTATCTCTTACAGCCTCCCATTCTTATGCAACTTTCTTCTTCGATTGCCACGTTTTATTCTGAATAAACCAGCATTCCAGATGTATTTGTATAATTTGTTTTGGTATTTTGTTACTCATTTAATATTTTTTTTTCGAAATTTCCAGACTTATATTTAGCGTTTGTATCATTTATATCCAATAACGCTCTCTAATATTCAACCTGACCATATGATGATCATAATGACAGTTTATCCCCTATTTGACTTAAAATGGATTATGCTAGTGTGCCAGTATTATCTACTAATATATGACTTAGGTTTCGCGATTCACTATCTCGAGATGACCAAGTAGATATATATAATCCAAATGCCCTAATATTATACTCTAATAATGATTTTATTCGATGTGGATACCCTATTGGTGTTATTATCTTCATGAACACTGAATTTGCCTATTATTGCTTGATTATATTTTCCCGTCCAACTTTTGCATTAAAATCTCCTAGGACAATTTTCATATGATATCCTGAAAGTCTTCTATTGAATAACACTAAGAAAATATGACTGAAGTAAACGTCAATAGAACTAAATATGTGATTACACTGTCATACATAGAAATATATCATATAATGCATATGGGCAATTAATGACAAATGAGGGAGATTTTGAAGAACTGGCTGAAGTTAAATACCTAGGAACAATAATAATTACAAACAAGAGTGAGGTGTACAGTGAAATTAGGCATAGATTCAATTCTGGAAATGCATACTATTATGCATTAAAGATAGTCTAATCTTATCAACTTCTCTAAAAAAAACATTAAACTGAAAATATATAAAATTATTATTTTTCCAGTTATGTTATATGTATGGGAAACATGGATTTTATTTTAAGAGAGGAGAAAAGATTACGATTATTTGATAATAAAGTTATTAGGAAACATTTTGTACCAAAGACAGATAAACAGACAGACGAATGGAGAAGACTACATAAGAAAGAGCTACATGATCTTTGAGTCAAAATGTAAAGTTATCCCACTACAGGTCACAGGAGACCCTTCGGGTCGTAGGAGGTTAAGGCTCCCACTTTCTCAAGAAAATCATCACTTGATATCATCCAGATTGTCAGCCTTGCGTGACGGCTGCCTTTACCCCCAGAACAAGCGTTTGGTACTCATTTCCGTTATAGGCTGAGTAGAACCCAGGACCATGGGGCCACTTGAAGATTTGGTTCAGTTTAAAAATGCTGACCCCACCGGGACTCGAGCCCTCGACCTTCCGGTTTGTAGCGGATCTTTATGAAAAACCAGATGTAATACGAACAGTTAAGTATCGTAGACTGCGATGGGTAGGACATGTGGCACGAATGGGAAGTTAAAGAGTGGCATGGAAACTCCTTGTAGAAAACCAGAAGGAAAGAGCCCAGTAGGTGGGCCAAAAATGAGATAGAAAACACTGACTGTAATTTTAAAATAGTAGATTATGTAGGTGATGGTCGGAAAACATTAACTCAGGATATGGAAGTACTGAGAGTTTATGTCCGCGCGGCCATGAACCGCGCTGGTTTTATAGTTCCAGTGAGTTAGTTAGTTAGTTAGTTATCATGAATACCTATCGAATATGCATTCTAGTTCTTCTTAGAACTCGTTCTTGGCCTTTTTTTCTTATCTTCTGTGGGACTATATTTATTTAAAATAGAAGATTTTTTTGAAAATGCAACCATATTCAAAACATTTAAATTTTGGGATGCAGTAACTGAAGAGAGAATTTTTTTATTTGCCTTCGTCTGAATATGTTATTGGGAACAAACACGGCCAAGATTTTGGTTATCTGGAAGCAAAGTTTAGGTGATTCAATAAAAGAAGCATAGTCTATCATCTTTTTGGTAAACCAACCATAGTCCTAAAATGACTTTCATGTTGAAAAGTGTTTGTAATATTATTATTATTATTATTATTATTATTATTATTATTATTATTATTATTATTACTATTACTATTATATTATTGTTATTATTATTATTACTATTATTATTGTTATTATTGTATTATTATTATTATTATTATTATTATTATTATTATTATTTTATTATTATTATTATTATTATTATTATTATTATTATTATTATTATTATTATTATTATTATTATTATTATTATTATTATTATTATTATTATTATTATTATTATTATTATTATTATTATTATTATTATTATTATTATTACAGTATATAATAACCATACTAAGCTATTTGAACAACAATGATATGATAACATACAACTGTTAGAGCCTCTAACAGGCAGTTACTTTTTCCCTCCAAACTTCACAATCTGTCTTGATACCAGGGAAAATGGAAACTAATTCAGAAGTAGAAATAACAGAATGGAAAAACTCAAGCAAAAGAAAGAGATGAAACAGGATTTAATAAAGTCAAAGAATATTAAAGGGCAAGTTTATTTTAATCATAAAGGGAAATATCTTCCTGCTCGTCTGACAGGATCAGACTGCAGGAAAGTATTTTTATTGCTAACATTAACTATTAGTTTTTTTTATAATCTTAAATCAATCTACATAATCAGCTTAAATATTTAAGTTCCTTATGAATGTTGTACGTAGGGCCTATATAAAATAATAATCTACAATATTTTTAAAATATTTACTTTATTTTTCGTTTTAGGTGTACTCGCCTTCAGTTCTTCCACGAAGTATCAGAAGATGCTAGAACAAGACTGATGGTACAGTTCAACAGCATAAAATCGTTAAATGAGCAGGATTCACATTTAGCAGGCTTGATTTCTTGACGAAGGTCAAGAGTAAGCCACAACCGAATTCAAGAATCATCTGGAAGTGTTGGTGAGGATAAAATATATGCTAATAGCTCTTACTGTATTTATCAAGGTAAGGGTATACAATGAAGAGATTAATCTTTGCTATAAAGCCTTAAGTTTCCATGGTACTCAGCGAGGTAGGCTGAGAAGGATTCAATACGAATTCATTAACCAGTATATGCAAAGCTCCAAAAGATAGTAGAGGGAAACATAACTCCCACAAGCACAAAGCCCCAAAGATTGTTCAAAGTCTAATAATAGATCATATTGAACCTTTCAAAGCCCGCCAGTCGCATTATTCTACAAGAAGCAATCCAAATAGATTGTATCTTCCAGAAACATTGTCTGTCAAAGACATGCATAGAACGTTTCTGGACAGTTTTCACATCAATGTATCATATTATGTGTACTGGTTAATTTTCAGTATCCAAAGATTGGATACCGATGAAGTGACACTTGTTCAGTTTGTGATGCTCTGCAGATGAACATTTTGAAGCAAGTAATCATACAGAGAACAACCGTACATAACAGAAAAAGAACTACATTTAGCACAAGCAGACAAGTTTTTTTTAAATTAAAACGTCTATATAAGAGGAAGATTGCTTCTGGAGAGATGACTTTTACATCTTTCGATGTTATGCATAATTTTCCCCTACTTCATACGACATGTGATTTATTATATCCCAGGCAGTTATGGTATTATGTGTTCGTTATCCATGACGTAAAAAAATCAAGTATGTATGAACGTGTATGATGAGCTAACAGGTAAAAGAGGGCAAATGATGTTACGTTTCTGTTGTAGAAATACTATATCATGGTTGGGGTAGAACATGAAAACCTGGTTTTATGGCTGTCTCGGCCCGAAAAAGAATTACCACATGATCCACTTAATTTATATGTTAGTGCATTGGCTGAAACTTTTCAATAAAGTGACTTACATTTTCCCCGTGAGAGTGCCCAACGACCAGGGCTTCAGTCTGATTGAGTTTAAGAAGAGGCAGCACAATGCTCGGGTACTCAGAAACTGGGATGCTGGGATCAGCTAGGCAATAGCCACAGTCATTCAGCGTGATTAATTTTGTGTAGCAAGATTTTTTGACTTACATTCAGCCTTCAAGCCTTCTGTTCCTGCCAAATAGTTTCCCTAACATGAAGCTGAAAGGTGTCCGGATGTTAGAATTTTCTTCTGACTATACACATATTAAAGCTAGACACGCATATACATGGCCTTGGGACACAATCTGAATTAGAAGCACAAAGATTTGACTCAGTTGTACATGCCACAACTTCTACTTAATCCAAGTAAGGTAAAATATCTTCAAAAGTTGTTCAAATACTTGCAGTCAGCAGCCATTAAAGATTTCTATCTACATTTGTCAACAGTGGCAGATGATTGTGTGCAGGATGAATACATTGACAATGATGATAACAGCAGTGGAGAAGAACAATAAGAGCATCAATACCATCCAAAGCTGATTAAGTGTATTCAATTCTTACATTACTTCTTCACAAATGTAAAGTTTAATTGTCTATTAGTGAATTGTTATTGTTTGCATCTATTATTCTAAAACATTATTATAATAGGCCTATAAATTAAATGTCAAATAAAATTAACATAAAAATTTCAACTTTTTTAAACAACCATAGTCCATACACCCCCAACTTTGCTCATTGTTTTCTCAATACAGTTTAGCTTAAATTGTTTCTAAGTATTCATAAATATGGACCAATTTTATCATGGAAAGTTTTTTGACTCTCCTGATTCTTTTTGTTTTCGGACTATAATTGCATTAAAAAAACTTTTATAAAAGTCATGTGACTTACACTTTGGAATCTTCTATGAAATTCTATCGCTAACAGACCTGATAACTGGGATAACCGAGAGATCGTCCTTCCGATAAACCATTCGAAGTTCTGGTTCTGTTGAACCTCTATAGCATAACATGAAATTTCGTAATCCCTCACTTATTTTTCTCATGTTCAATATTTTTGCAAGGTGACTTTTATCTAATGGATATTTGTCTAATTATTGTGTTTGATACTTCTAGTACTCTACTACTGTGTAATACACTAACGTTCCATGTTTCTAGTAAAGTGTCCCTTTGTTTAAACCTTTATCAGGGATCCCAGAAGTAACACCCTCCCGGAGATCCAAATGGGGGATAATTTCCGGAAACTTTTACCCCAATGTAATCATGCCCGCGTTTTACAATATAAGATTGTCACAATCGATCAAGATATGTATATTAGTGCTGTCGTCTTTGACCAGTCAGATATGCGTAACACATCTGGTAACAATGCTACTCCCGCAGAGATCGGGGGACTATTTAGGATTGCAAGTCCTTCCACCACGAACAAGGTATTGATATTGATTATGTCATATAATTACGTATATGTATAAGTATATATATATATATATATATATATATATAGCCTATGTCTTCTACTATAACTAATCAGCTGAGGCTACTCGGAGTTAAAAATTTAACGAGGACTGATACATAGGCGGGAGAACTCATGCAGTAAAAAAATATTGCCGCAATATAATATACATATATTTATACTTATTAGAAAGTGTTTAAATGGTATGAGGATTAGGATGCGGGTAGGTAAGACAGTTTTTAGATATACTTTTAAAATTCACATTGGGTTAAATGAAGGAGATGCAGTATCTCCTTTGCTATCTAATACCGTATTAGAGCATGCAATCAGATATTAGAGAACAAAAGAAGGCGCACAACTCAATGATATTGACCTGCTGTTGTATACGCTGATGAGGTTGATGATGTATCGTTAGGCAATAGTAAGAAAATACTAAAATTCAATACATAATTTTATAAGATAACACTAAGAAGCTAGGGTTGGAGTAAACATCAATAACATAAATATATGGTTAATATTAAAAGGGGATGGATACTTAGCTACAAATGAGGAGAAATGTTGCAGAAATAACTCGATTAAAATACCTACGAACAATAATATTTCAAACAGGAATGAGATCCACAAAAAAATTAAACATTAGCTGAACTCTGAAAACGCATACTATTATGCATTACATGAAATTTATCCCATCTTCTATAAAAAAACAAACTAAAAATATATAAACGGTTATTCTTTCAGTTATATTATATGACTGCAAAATATCATTACTTACTTTAAGAGAGAAAAAAAAGTTTAAAAGTGATCTTGAAGAAGATTTCCAGGCTGTAGGCCGTAGTCTTGCGGCTTGAAGTTCCCCAACGTTTCGCCAGACGCGTCTCGCGAAACGTTGGGGAACTTCAAGCCTCAAGACCACGGTCTACAGCCCGGAAATCATCTTTAAGATCATCGTAGCAACCCCGGCCGAGAAAGCCTAAGTCAATACACAAGTTTAAAAGAATTTGATAATAAAGTTCTTAGGAATATGTTTGGTCCAAAGAGAGACAAACAGATTTGTGAATGGAGAAGACAACATAACAGTGAGCTACATGATATTTATGGGAAACCAGGTACAATAAGAACGATGCAGCCGGAAGAAAGCACGAGTGTCTCTACAGGGCGTGTTTTAGATTAAGCTATTTCTGGGTTCTACCGATGTGAAGGACAAGGAATTCGGTGATCAGTAACAATGAGTAGTGTAGTTAATTAAAACGGGATTATTCTGTTTACTTCTTATGAACAACACAATATATAATGAATTAATGTTATTTTGAAGGCTACTTGAGCAAATCTAGACTTCCTAGGATATTTACGTACGATCGACTGATTCACACTTTAGTTAATAATATGGGAGTAACAGACTCCTCCGAATACTACTAATATGATAAACTAGCCCACTCTGTTTTCGTAAGGTAGCCACTGGCCACACTGTATGTACTCATATGGGCCATCAGCCACACTCCGTGTGTGTATGAGAACAACAGGCCACACATGTGATCGTATTAGAGCGACTAACCACACTGTGTGTGTGTGTGTGTGTGTGTGTGTGTGCGTGTGTGTGTGTGTGTGTGTGTGTGTGTGTGTGTTTGTGTGTTTGTGTGTGTGTGTGTGTGTGTGTGTTTGTGTGTGTGTGTGTGTGTGTGTGTGTGTGTGTGTGTGTGTGTGTGGTGTGTGTGTGTGTGTGTGTGTGTGTGTGTGTGTGTGTGTGTCTGAGATACTAACCACACCGTGTTAACAATAAAATTTCTTGGCATTTTATATTAATTTTCCAAGGACGTTTTAAATTGGCTCAAGTATTCCTTTTACAAAATGTATTGTTTTGCAAATTTGAACATATTCAAATCGTCAATCAAATTTATACGTTTATGATAAACATTATTTTCACTTAGCCAGGTACATATACCTGCCAATCCTTGAGTTACCGTTAAGGACTGTATAACAAAAGCTTATTGTGTGGTCCCAATAATAACCAAACCAATTCCAGGTATTATCCCCTTTCAACGATTAAGTCTCTTAGAATGCGATGGTCAGGAGGTGTGGGTCTAATGGGTATGAAAGAGGGGTATGGAATCTCTCTTATAGGAGAACCAGAGGGAAAGCGCTCAGTCGGTAGGCCAAAAATGAGATGAACAATAATATTAACCATAATATGGGGTAGGTAAATTATACAGGGAATGATTCGGAATCTTTACTTTAGGATAGCGATGTATGTAGAGTTCATACTCGATCGCCTACGAACTACCGGGTTCGATAATACAAGTGATTTATACATGCTATATGTGGGCATAGTGTGGATATAAAACTAGATCTGGTTGGAGATCAGAACAGCGACTCTCCCCCTATGCCGATTATCTCGTCAGCCCTGCTAAGCTATAGCTAGACCGATAAATAATAACCGTGAAGGCGTATGTTGTTCCTATTATGTTCCCTCCCACCATCACCAGCCACCGGGCAAGGACACGTCACTCACTCAATCACTTCCTCTTCTGATTGACTATCTTCACGCACAACCAGGGAATGAAACATTGTGAGACGGACTGTAATACATTAGAAAGAAAGAAAGAAAAAAGGAAAGCAATTGGTTAATGACGGTGATGGCGGGGACCCTCTCATTGTCAAGACTCCGAACATATCCAGACGGAGATGATTGTCCGTGGCGCAATAGCCAAAAAACGTCAGACATACCTACTTTAAATCATATGTTCCCTCACACCTTCGGTCTTTCTCTTTTTTTCCCCTTCTTCCCGAAGAGTCCATCTTCTTAAGGGAATTCACTTGCCCGCGTCCCCACCCACGGTACTCCCTTCCTGTCTCTCCATGTCTGTTGACCTTAACGTCACTAAACTACGCCCGCTTGTGCATGTTGCGGACAAATTATTTCACTATAGGCTATTTCTAATCACCATATATATTTTCAAGCGCCTAAGTCCAGGGCCATTAATAAGTGCTCAGTAGGTGTAAAAAGACGCTCCCTCCTATTGAACCCTGCGTCGAATAGGCTGATAAGGTAAGACACTGCTACTCACCCTAGAATTTTAGTTATTAAACTACCTAAATATAGTCATAAGGTTATAACGTCTCCCTTTACGATCAAGAGATTTAAGGGGAACCAATGTAAGAATAACAATAAATATTTACGAGTATGTCCTAAAGAACAAGAATAAAGACCGGAATAAATCTGACCCTGTGTCAGTTGTATTGTTTCAATAGCTGAGCACCTGATTTGAATCGGAGGGGAGGAATTTTTCACACCTAGTGAGAAAGTTTTAACAGGCCTGACTAGCCAAATCTATTGATGTTATTAGCTGTAGCTAGAAAGATAGAAATCTTTATACCGGACATCGTTTCTAAGGAGCGAGCTGTATATAACACACCAGTAAAGTAATATAATACATTTAAAAGCGTTAAGATATAAAAACTATATTGATTATGATACAATTTCTTTTGAAGCTAAGGACGTAATCCTAAAGGGCCAGACGTCACTCGGAATCTGTTCTAGAAATTTGCTGGTGTAATAATTTGTTACACTTCTGCATGGTCAGTAAGATGATAAGGGAATCGTGATCAATCTAATACAGTTTTACATTTCAACTCTCACTATGACATTTGAATTACTGTTGTTATAAATAATGACATAGTAGTTGCACCGTGTATTATGTGTTTGAAAATGGACACTGAAAGTAAATTGGAATGCGGATACCAGACTTTCCGCGTGAAGTTGTGGTTACATCTCTACTGTGCTAACTTACATCACCTTAATTACTTCTATTGAACTAAGCTGAAATGCAGTCTTCATATAAATTACCGATATGGCCCCTTGGCTAAGATTTTGGATTCCCTACTTCTCACTGGGCGGCCTGAGTTCGATCCCTGACGTGAAAGGGAGTTTTACTTTACAAGACTTTACGGTTACATCTAACCTCTACTAATTTATATCACCATAACTACTTCAATTTAACTGAATCGACGTGAAATCATCATTAGTAATAAAATTAAGCTGTTTACTCACAAATAATTATTTAAATATAGGTATTTTAAAATATTTATATATTTAATGTAAACGGCAATGTTTGAAAACAAATGAGAAACGATAGGTACGCTTCATTTCCTCCTTTTGTTCGTCACTGCAACCAGATCATATTATTTATTACCAAAGGAACGCAATATTGTAAGAATGCACTCTAGTGGAGAAAAAATGAAAAACATCAAACTGTATATTAATTCATTTCTGATGTCCTATGATGTAAATATGACAATTATATTTTTCTGGAATGTTATTTTCTGGGGAAAAAATACATTTAAGAAAGTGCAAAGTGATGGTATAATCAATTTCTACAAATGTTTTTTATATTAACTCACGCATGCGCTATGTGTTGACATTGATGCAATATATATATTCTGGTAGCCGTATTTCTTAGAGAGTCAGTCACTGCAAAATAATGCTATGACCTATTCAGAATGTTAAAAAGGGGGTGCTTTCTTAATTATGATAAACTTTAGTTGGTAAATTCTAGGAGAAACACGACTGTGATTGATTGTAAATAAAAAATCATTGAAACGTGATTGGTCATTGACTCCCATTTGGGGAATGAGTTAAATAGTAATCTAAAATATCGATATGATCCCCTGGCTATGATTTTAGATTCCCTACTTCTCACTCTGTGGACCGGTTTCGATCTCTGACATGATAGGGAGATTTACTTGGCATGAAGTTGTCGTTAAGTCTCTATTTATACTTATAACAATAATTGTCTTATTCACGGTAAACCATCTTTGAAGTTATTGATTAAAATATTAAAATTATAAAATTTTCATCTGTAGAACCACCAGGAATTTTAACACTAGATTCAGTGAACATTTAATCACGTCATTAAGAGCTGAGAAAAATCTAGCTTTGCCAAGCACATAATATAATCAGATTATCAGCCCAAAACAATCTTGCACAGATAAACTTTTAACTACAAAAGCAGCATCTAGAAGACATTGAAATCTTAAAATAGACAATAACACAAATATATTGAACGAGAACATACCCAACGACCTGAACGCACTGTATAAAATCTGCTAAAACCTTTATTATCATTGTACATACTGATGATGAAAAGACTGCCTTCTGAAAGGCCTACATTTTTTATGTTTGACGATATTTTATAAACAAAAATTTGTTTAAGGCCGGTATTCAAGAACTAAGCTTTTGCGAAGAGCGACTCTAAGCCGGTCTCTCCGTGGTTAGTTATGTGGGCCGTGCAGAATCTACTCTAACTGGCTCACTCTATTCAACATCTTGTGCTAACAAAATATTTATTTAAAAATAAGTTTCCGGGAACAATTCAAAGATGAGAGTCTCAGGTTAAGGAAGACGGACATAGCATGGCCTAAGTTGAGGACGGCTGACACAATAGACACCGACTTCTATAATTTTAATATTTTAACTTATATCACCTTAGACACTTCAATTGAACAGAATCTGAGTGCAATATCGGTACGTCACCGTGGTGTTTGTGTAGATCCTTACCTCTTACTCGGCGGGCTCCTAACGGGACAGTAAACTTTAGATCTCCGGTCTATATCTGGGTGTATGTCCCTTGCCTTTTACTACCTTCTTCTGCAGGGATCTGAACAACAAATTTAGGAATGTTTCGCAACTCTGTACCCATCTAAAGCGTGGGTAAAATTTCCTGCTCGCTACCTACAGATTACCGACGCAGGGCATTGGGTTATAAGTAACTAGCGGTATCAAAGTCATAAACTGCAGATAGAATAAAACGTGTGAAAAATAATAAATAAAATATCCTTAATAATTTACAATATCTTATCGCATCTGATCGATATAGACTACGTCATACCTATCTTTCAGTCAGTTAATTGGTATGTTTAAAATTTATCGGTGTTCGTATTCATAGAAAAGAAGCCTAATGGTTACAAACAAAGATTTTCCAGAAGCGATATGAGTTAGATGTTAAAGCATTTTTATTTATTTAGTTATTTATTCATGTACTTATTTTGAATGTTTACACATCAATCTGTGCCTAAAGTTTTATTTTCATTCTCCACTCGTCCGTATCCATCAACTCCATGTCCTCCAATCCTTGTGTTCTGATCCCAGTTCTTATTTCTTGCATCCATCAGTTTCGAGGTCTTCCCATTTCTTTCTTTTTACAGGTGGACAACATTCCAAGTTTTCTGGGTTCCCTTTCCTCTTGTATTTGTTGTACGTGCCCATACCAATTTAAATGTTTATATCTTACATAATCTACTATTGAGTATTTAATGTTTTCTTTTCTGTGTATGTCTTTATTTATTTTTTAATTCTGAACATCTTGTTACTCTCCTCAAAAAATCAATTTCCATCGACATAAGTTTTTTGTTGAATCTCCATGCTTCAACTTCATATGTGACAGTACTTCTCACTATTGAATATGTAATATATATATTCCACCGCTGTGGTCTCGAGGTAGCGTGCTGCCTTGTCACGCAGCGGGCCCGGGTTCGATCCCCGGTCGGGGGCAGTTTTTCTGGGTGAGGTTTTTATAAGGATTTTTCCTCACCAGTAAGACAAATGTCAGGAAAACTTTAAGGCCCAAACGGTCCCCGAAATCATATGGCCATCATCATCATCATCCTTATCATTATCATCATCATCCTTCATCGGTGTGGAAAGCAACGGGAAGCTACCACACCTACAATTCCCTAGTAAAGCTGCAAGCATAGCATGAAAATGCTATGATTGCAGTGAAGGACCTGCCTTCGGGCAGAATTACTAAGGATATATATATATATATATATATAGTTATTATAATAATAACACAAGAAAAGAAACAAAAATTAAATTTTATAAAGTAATGGCTGTTCCTGTATTGATGTATGGGATCAGAATGTTGGACGATCACTAAAAGACAAGAACGAAGATTGGAAGCAGCTGAAATGAGATTTTTAAGAAATGTAGCAGGATATACTCTGCTGGATAAGAAAAGGAATGAATATATAAGAAAGAAACTAAATATTTTCAAACTTACAGACCGAATAATTAAATATATAAACGACTGGAAAGAACATACTGATAGAATGCCAGAAGAAAGATTTCCAAAATTATTGCTAAATTGTAAACCGCACGGAAGGAGAAATGATGGACACCCACACAGAAGATGGTCTGAACAATTTTAACAATTCTAGCTTTCATGAAACCGGAACTCGAGTACAGGCTTAATCCCTGGATGATGATGATAATGATAATAAGAATGAAGAAGAAATTGTAAGATTTGTTTACGAGTTTTGTTTCCCTTTATTATTGGTAATATGTGTATTTTGAGTAATTTTTTTTCGCCTTCTTCATTATCTTCACACGAAGAACCGCCACAGTATTTTTTATAATCCTACTTAGAAGTGCTAAATGTAGTTTCTTGTGAGAAGTGTTGGAAGTTAAAACATTGTTGAGATTTTAATTGCATGGTAAACAGCTAAGTTTTCTAGACAATCAATTAACTCTACAAGAGGCAACTTTCCGGGATTAAGAAACTCCTGGACTTGTTAAACAACTCGTCGCTTTACATAGTTAATGTATGCTAATGCATCTTATGCGTGTGAATTAAAAATTATTTCACGTACAACTTAACTTCACTCGTGACAAGTTTCTTCTTGACTTCATCTCTATTTAATTTAAGATAAAAATATAAAATAATCAAGAGTGGAATTTATTAGGACTATTTAACGAATAAAATTAAGCTGTTTACTCACAAATCATTATTTAAATATAGTTATTTTAAAATATTTATATATTTAACGTAACCGGCGATGTTTGAAAAACAAATGAGAAACGATTGGTACGCTTCATTTGCTTCTTTTGTTCGTCAATGCAACCAGATCATATTATTTATTGCCAAAGGAATGCAATATTGTAAGAATGCACTCTAGTGGAGAAAAAATGAAATACATCAAACTGTATATTAATTTATTTCTGATCAGTTTCTGATGTCCTATGATGTAAATATGACAATTATATTTTTCTGGGAAAAATACATTTAAGAAAGTGCAAACAGTGGTTACTTTTTCTGGTGATATAATCAATTGCTACAAATGTTTTTATATTAACTCCCGCATGCGGTATGTGTTGACATTCATGCACTATATATATACAATCTGGTAGCCGTATTTCTTACAGAGTCAGTTACTGCAAAATAATGCTATGACCTATTCAGAATGTTAAAAAGAAGGTGCTTTCTTTATTATGATAAACTTTAGTTGGTAAATTCTAGGCGAAACACGACTGTGATTAGTTGTAAATCAAAAATCATTGTAACGTGATTGATCATGACTCCCATTTGGGGTATGAGTTAAATAGTCCTTTTAAATACATACAGTATTGAAATTCAATAAAACAAATGTAATATCACACTAATGCCTTAGTCCTTACTTGTCACTGCCAGCAGAACTGACACTACGTCGTAAAATTGTCTCATAATGCCATAATTAGGCTTAAAACTTTTAGGTGCGCACCTTTTCTTTATAGGACAATTTTTTAGAGCTCTCTGAAAGAAATCAATGAGTGAAATTGAGAATGGAGTAACTTTCTATCTTTCCATTTTTATACCATTCATAATTCCATTTTCCTCTTTTCTGATATTTTATTTGATTTTTTAAGAATTTTATATAGCTAATTGTGCCACTTAATTAACTTTTAGACTGTCCAATACAAGGAAGTTCGAGTAATGTGGACCTTTCTGTTTGAGTGGACCCTGTTAATATCTTCTTTAACTGGTGTTGCCCGCGAACAAAAACATTTTAATTTCTTCCACTCATCAACTTTGGGTGGGTTCAAGGCCTGTTTCTTTATTCTCTGTGCGAAGAACTGTTTCTGATATTTATAAAATTACCACTTTAAAAGTTTTTCAAGCTAAGAATCAATTTTAATCTTTGCTATTGGATATTGCAAATGTTGAAATAAACTCCTAAGTATATTATATAGATGCTGTTTAATATACTTATGGGTTTGGTTTGATATTATGTGACATGGCGGCTGTATAAAATAATTAAATATAACAAAGAAATTCTGTTAATATGGACCCTCCACGAGGACCCCTGTCCACTTTACACGAATACGTATATTTTATCAATGAGGATGCTATCTGAAAAAAAACCATTCACTTAATTAATTTTATTTAATAGCCTTGTAATTTTACTAAACCCAAAGACCGTCGCATCCTGCATTTGAATGACGTGTGAATGTTATAATCAGCAATGATTTTTCAAAACATTAAATAAATATCAACGCTTTTTAATTATGATCAGTCATAAATATTTTCAGATAAATCTGTGTTTGTCTGTATAAATTAATAGAGTAAATAAACTTAAAAATAGACTAAAAGCTAAGGTGGACTCTGGAGTCAACTTTTACCCGAATGTGGAGGTTAAAGTGGACCTTCCTTGCAATGTATAATATTTTATAAATTATGAAAATGTTTGTCATATTTGAATAAAATAACAATGCTATTTTATAGTTACAACACTAATGATAATCACTGTAATTAAATAAAATCAAAATCCCTTAATTAAAAGAAGAAAAACAACAAATTCAAAACTGGGGTCCAAATTACCCGAGGTTC